>PVKA01000891.1:0-60817 GCA_004027165.1 Ctenomys sociabilis
TGGTCTCGAACTCACAACAATCCTCCTGCCTCAGCCTCCCGAGTGCTGGGATTACAGGCATGCGCCCTCATGCCCGGCTTTGAGAAAATGTTTTGTCTCTAGGTAACTCTCCCTAGGCACACTCTACATCGTCAATCACGTTGCTCTGTGGCCCCATGATCAAAAAAATTGGCACACCACTGAGTTATAGGATGTTACAGTACAGGTTCTCCCATGTCCTGAGTCCTCACTGACCTTGAGAAGCTGAGACCAAAATGTTGGCTGTCCTTACAGCCCTGTCCTGCTATAATGGTGTATTTTTAAATTTTTATGTAAAAATATATAATTGTTTATTCCTATTTTTAAAATATTTTTCTATTTTCTAAATTTTTTTCTTTTGTTTTCTTTACATTCTATAGGGACTTAAAGTTTAACGTATCAATACTTGATGGAAAATACCTGTTCGATGTTATGACTAAGATGTTTGATATTCAGACAGATACTGGGGTTAAGCTCAACTGCCTATGTTTAGGGTAATAATATCATTCAGCTTTGGTAAATTCTTTCAATGGAAAGAAATTAATTAAACCTTTCAAAAGATTCAATAAGCTCAATTGGATCAAAATTCAAAATTCTATACCTGGATGAGTCTGGAGCTGCCACTTTCTTTGGGTTTATTCTTGACCCCTGCACTCACAAAGAAGGGAAGGACATAATGCCAGGTATGTCTCCCAGGAATTCAAAGCATTCTCATCTGCTCACTCTCCAGCGTCTCTATTTTACACCCATCGCTTCTGCCTCCCTTCGCCATACAGCCACCTGAGTTTTAGTATTGTCCTTTTCTTTCACAGAACTTGCCATTACTGTATATTTACAATTGTAATGAACTCTTTAGTATGTATAATACAGGATGTGTGTTGTTCATGTTTTCCAGATGTGCAAGCTATCTGGCATGTAGCATTTTATCAAGAAATAGTTTTGAACATGTTTTTTTTTTTTTTTTTTTGGAACCGGGGATCAAACTCAGGCCCTTGCGCTTGCCAGGGAAGTGCTTATTCCACTGAGCCATCTCCCCGGCCCTTAGTTTTGAATATGTAAATAAATGAAATGTATTTAACATCATGGCCAAAAACATTGAGAAAATTTTGTATCCAGTTTCACAAAACAGTTGCTTTTCTTCTTGAAACACAGAATACATTTTGAACACAATTTTTCTTACAAAGATGAGAATCATTTTAATGGCAGTGCAGCATTCCTTTTTTGTTAACACAATTTGTTCATTCAATTTCACATAGACCAGTAGTTTTTGACCAAGTTTTGCATTTTGTAACAGTGCACGAGGAGCATCTTGTATTCATGCTGTGGATCATTTATAGCCTTTCTATAAGTTACTTGAAATGGAATTAGTGGAGAAGTTTTGTTTAATGTGTAATGAGTCAATTAAATAAATTAATATTAAGAATCTTCCCATAAGAATTCTACAAAATTTTTGATTATAAGAATTACTCCACTTTGTCTTAGACATTCTGGAATTTCTGAAATGCAGTGAGATTTGTTCAAGTCTATTTTTTTATTTAGTCTTTTCTGATTATTCTCTACAAAGAACACCCTTAATAAAGAAAACTCAGTTCTTAGCATTGATCACTTTCAGAAAACTGTAGCCATGTGATAACATATGAAGAAAACATTCCACTTAATTATGTCCTGTAGTTTGATCTTAGGCAGCTTTACTCAAGAGAAATACTTATAGATTTGCTAATTTTGTTTGTAATATATAATATTTGGTCTCAGTTGACAAACAATAGTTCTTAAGCTAGGTTGTCTCTGCAAATTTATTCTGAAGAAGGCCTTCCAAGCATACACAAAGGAAGTGTCAGGAGTACTATCCTTCAAAGAGGTGGGGTTATGATTTGGAAGGTATTATAATCCTAACATATGGACAGATGGGACAAGAAGAGCAAAGAATGAACCTTTTCAAGAAAAACTGAGTGGATAACAAGTGTAGTTTGTTGCAGAAAACAGATCTCTTGGGAAATAAAGAGGTGGGCATGGTGGTTTGGTTTTAAGGCAGATTCAATCTCACATGGCTTGGTCCTAGTTGTGAGGGTGTAGCTTCAAGATTCACATGAGCTCTCCAGAGGTTCTGGAAGTAGTAGACCTCAAATCCATCACTGACAAGAATGAAAGGATTTCAGTTCTTGAGAACTGAAAGGATTTTTTTTTGTTTTCCTTTTTTCTGCCGTTTTTTCCTCCCTCCCTCTTCCTTCTCCCTTTCCCTTATTTCCAAACCTTTCTTTTCCTTTTCTTCTTCTTCTCTCCTTTCCCTCTTCTTCATTTTCCTTACCTTCTGTCCTTCCTTCTTTTCACATACTAGAGATTCAGTTCTGGCAGCACTAAGCTATATTCCTTGCTCTTATTAATTTTTAAATTCTGTGTCTTGCTAAGTTGCCCCAGTTGGCCTTGATATCTTGCCACAGTTTCTCAGATAACTGGGATTACAGATGTGTGTCAGTGTCGCCTGCAGTGGAAAAAGATTTCTGCCTACTATTGTAACCGCAGCATCCAGTACATACTTCCTTTGAGATAGAGAAGCCATCCAGTGGGTTTTTGATAAAAGACGGAATACATGTCATCTTCAGCATTAGTTCAGGAGTTCCCTGTGTAAACAAGTTGTAGTTTAGAGAATAGTGCTGTGACTTCCAAAGAGTAAAGGTTAAAGAAGATGTAAGAGAGGATAAAGTAATCATATGTGCCTAATCATGAGTCACATCATATAAATTTTTTGTACATTTGTTCTTAAAATCCAGCATATGGAGTTTTACCTCCGAATTGTCTTTGAACATGAAAAACTAAACATCCTCTTCTCCCTTCCATGAGGACTTGAAAGTCTTCCAGAGGTTTCCACATCATGATCACATGGGATCTATATTCCCTCTGTAGTATCTTGTCTCAAGGTTATTTTTCTCATAAATTAGCAAATAAAACAATCATCTATACTCCCCAAAAATGAAGTAATTATAAGAATAAATGCACTCTTTGCCTTGAAAGTAAGTATATTTTTCTAAGTATAATACTGAAATATTAGCTAGTATTAGTGAATAATATTTTTGCAGATAATAAAAGTGCTTTTAAAACTTATGTACTTTGAGACTTAATATTGAAATAATGTAAGTTTTTTGCAGTCCTTACATGTCTTTCTGTACATTAGTGTGACTATACTACTCTTTGAAAGACTTTCTGTTGTAGTCTACCTATAGTTTGAAATTATTATATGATTGTATCAGTATTTTGTGAAGAGAGATAGGTGTTCTTAGAACCCATGGAGATATTTATGTAGAAATAAAGAAGACTTTCATGCTCATATGTATTTTGCCTTTTATAGATTGACACTTTTTTAACACCCAAACATAGGTTTTAAACAAAAGCTCTGACATTGATCTCTGTGTTAATGGTCTGTCACTTTTCCAATTGAAATTGACAGATATCCTCCAAAGACTACAGTTCACAAACCATATTTTGTACAGACACCAGCATAGAAAAGCTCCTATAATGTGAATCAAGAAGAGGTCTTGGTAGGATATTTTTCTTCCTGATTAAGGCTGCCCCAAACACTGACAAACTTGTCCAAACACCTGTGATTTGGAGACCTCAAATAAAGTCATAGCAGACAGAGAAAGAAATCACACAAAGCCTTTTGCTAGTATTAAAATGTTTGAGGCGGTTGGCTTAATCTCAACCTTGAAGCAAATCGATGATCTCATACCAAATCATTGCTTTATTATATGCTTATGTTCAGGGAAGCAAAAGGAAAAACAATTAATCTGCCAATTCTGAGGAAAGGGGTCACTTTTCTCAGACATCCCAGTTGCCTCTCAATAAACTGAGCTATATTTAGCGAGGAAGATTGGGTAGGGTCCTCAGGAGCAGGAAGTTAGCAGCATAGGGTGCTCAGCAGGCTCCTATTCTTCTTCCCTCCCAAGGGCAGCATTCCAAGCAAAACAAAGGGACAGTGGCCAGACATAGGAAGGGGTTCTCTCACAGGTAAGTATGCAGCCTGGAACAGTCATTATGAATCAGCAAAGGCTCTAGGATCCAGGGTCAGGAAAACAGGCTAGTCACGGTGGAAGAATTGTTACATCAACTACATCCAGAAGGAGCCACTCATGTTTTGTGCCTTTCTCAATGTCCTAAATTCAAGGTTCATCTTTTTTTCCTGGAAAAGTGACAGATGGCTCTGCAACCACAGTTGAAATATTCTTTCCTAAGGCTTGGGATATACTTTGTAAAGGAGGTTAAAGTCATGAAAACAATCACAGGGATAGAGCCCTTCTCTTCTCCACAGACCTCTGTGGGACTGAAGGTGACACTGAGACTCCTGTCACACGGACACAACAGCCTCACCCTAACCCTATCTCCTTCATGAGTGGGGCCAGAGAAATTATACAACCCTTGGCAATTTGTGCAGAAAATTCCCTTTTCTTTTCCCTTGTCTTATTTGGGAAAGGCTGCCTTAATCAATTGATGCTTGTGTCTGTTCATGTTTCTGTATTAAATATTTGGAACAAAGTTGAAAGTGAATGAATTATGTTTTCTTATTTATAAATGAACAGGTAATACCTTAATTTAAAAGACAAAATCTTTGGCATGTTTCATATTAATTGATCGAATGGACTGCTACAGAAGAGTGATTTTTTTTTTTAGGAAATTATTTTGTTCATGGGTGTTACTTTCCCAAGTGATCTAAAAATAGTAACAGTCAACCTTTCTGGATATATATGAGAGAGATATTACAGTTTGTTCTGAATTTCCAGGTTTCGCTCCCATTCTGTATAACATTCAAATAGGTTGAGACACAAAATGGAGGGCCTCATCTTCAAAGACTGTAAGTAGCTTATCTTAGTTACTTTCTTCTTGCTTGGACAAAATATCTCACATCCACAATTTAAGGGGAAAGGCTTATTTTTGGTTTACAGTTTGAGAAGTTTCTTTCCATAGTCAACTTCGATGGAATGGTGGCATGGCAGAAAGTCAGAAAAGAAACAGTTCATGACAAGTCAGGTAGAAGCAGAAAGGGTTGTCAAAGGAGGAGAAAGATTATATATGGCATTGCTCCAGGTCATAGTTGCAATGGTCCACAATTCTTTCCATGTTTTATCCAGCTGTAAACCTATCAGTGCTAGGATTATGGGTGTCTGCCACCACCCCGAGTCTCAATTGCCATCTCAGTGCAGGGAAGAGCTGGCAGGGCATGTCTAGGAATTGAACCCCTGGCCCTGCGCCTGCTTGTAGGTGCTTAAATCTGCTGGGCTGTTTGGCCAGCTGGATATTATATATTTCTGTCATAAAAATTGTTCCTTGGACTACCATATATAGGCCATATATAAGATTGGTCAAATAGCCAAAACATTAACTTTTCCTTTCCATGAATCTAGATATTTTTCTTGTCCTTTTTATTTTTTAAAGTTTATTCTTAAGAGAGTATAAAATTAAGGGCTGGCCAGACAGCTCAGTGTACTAAAGCACCTGCTTAGGCAGAGCACAGTGGCCAGGGTTTGGTCCACAGCATCAAAAGACATGCCAGCTCTGCCACCAGACCATGCTGAGGTGGTGATGGAGACTGGGTGTATAATCCCAGCTCTTGGGAGGCTACAAACAGGTGCATCAGTATAAGTCCACTCTACATAGAGAGATCCTGTAGACCCAGTACTACATACATAAAAAAGAGTATAAAAATAATAGATAAGACATTATAAACAATATATCTTAAAAAAAACCAGAAAACAAGAAAAATGAAAGGTATTCAAAGGTGGTTGTTATATTGCACATTGCTGTCTTCAGTGTAGTTGTTAAGTTTATAGATATTAGTATGTACAATTGACCTAAGTCATAATTTTTTGCCCAGGATTACCTTTGCTATTCTAGGTATTTTTTGACTCATGGTGAATTTTAAAAATGTTTTCTCTAGATCTTTGAGCTTTGCTGATGGTATTTTCATAGGGATTGTATTAAATCTTTATCACAATTTTAAGAGAGTGGCCATTTTCACAATGTTGGTTCTTCCTATCCAGTGCAAGGAATATCTTTTTTCTGAAATCCTCTTCGATTAACAGAGATAATCTTTAAGATATTAGCACAATGACAATGATAATCCTACTTAAAAATATAAATTATCTCCATAAATAATAATAGGTGTTGCCATGTAAGGAGTATTTATGGTCATCAATGTATCCTGTATGGAGAGTCTATAGGAAGGTTGACATCCCTAGCAATGGTTGAGGTCTTTGATCTCTAAAATATTTTCTTTGCAACCTAATTAGTGTGACAGCAGAGTGGGGATAGGTATTAGGAGTTTGGACATAAGGAGGAAAGGAAAAAAGAGAGATGCTTGTGTATATTTCAGAACAGTGAATTTTCCCCTTATTTTTTGAGAAACCTGTTCTACCATCTACAGCACTGTTGCAGAGCAGTTTGTTTTATGTCACATTGGGAACATAGTATCTCAATCTATCATTGTATTCTTAAATTTTTTTATGAAATGGAAAAGAAGCAGAAATCTATTTTGAGTTTTTTTGTGTGGATATGTGTTAGGACTTTTTACACAATAGTGCTTGAAAGAGCAATTGCAACCTTATTCATTGTGAACTCATTTGCATAGTTATAGGAGCTCAGACAAAATACAGATTCCTGTCTACCTGCAGCTAACCTTGCAGTGGAAGTAATGGCCAACAAACAACAATTTTGTTTTAAAGATGAACTATTTCAGGCACCATGGCTTTGTTAAGCAGGGTCCTGGATGGAGTGAAAACTAGTGATATAACATGGGGCAAAATAATGGAAAGGAAGAGAACAGCAAATTGCAGGGCCAAATGGTGTACTGATTTGCTGTATGTGAAGCTTAGAAAGGAGGTCAGTGTAGCTAGGCCAGGTATGTGGGATTGAGCTTGAAGAGAGGCAGGATTATGAATAGGAAGCAGGCTCAACCTAGGAGTGATGGGGTCTAGTTTGTTTTTAAAAGACCACTCTAACCTGTGAGAGAGAAGAGGCTGGGCAGATAGAAATGGGAGCAATGAAAACAAGATGTTCCAGGTAAGATAGGTTGCTCACTTGGACTAGGGATGTTTTGTTCATTTAGTGGCAGTAAGAATAATTTGATTATGGAGTGACTTGGATTGTGAAATCCATAATGATGCATTAGAGGTGATCCAAGCAGGATTTCTAATTTGACCATAATTTAAAGAAACTATACTGATGAGTCATGGAGACAACTTGCTGTGCAAACCTGCAGCTCAGAGCTGAAACTGTAAGTTGGCAGTTGGCAAAATCAGTGTATTTAAAGCCTTAGGACTGGTGAGTATCAACTAAGTAGTAAATTTATCTAGAAAAGAGAAGCCCTATGACCTGAGCTGTGGTATCTCTTGACATTTGGAGGCCTGCAAATGATTTCCAGTAGAGTAACAGCAAGGATCATCATAGAGTTGTGGCGGTGTTGCCTTGCTGCTAGGCTTATGCTACTAGAAGATCTATTCCTAGGGACTATTCCCAAACTTAAAGTCAAGATAGAATTTGTTTTCTTCTTGTCAGTACTGAGGTTTGAACTCGGGATCTTGTGCTTGCCGGGCAGGTGCTTATGCCACTGAGCATCTCCTCAGCCCTCAAGATAGACTTTGAGAAAAGTAGAACAGTGTTACAATTACAGTTTATTATGGTTTAGATCTGAAATGGCCTCCAGAATATTGTATGCTAAAAGCCTCATTCCCAACTGATGGTGCTATTGGTAGGTGATAGAAATTTTAAGTGATGGGGCCTACTTGGAGGACTTAGGTAGGACTTAAGTTTACTGGGGATTTTCCTTCAAAGTGTATATTTTGTCCGAGGTACTTTGTATATCTCTTTGCTTCCTGGATACTATGCATTTGGAGGCATCTTTCCCTGTATTATGCCCTTATTTTTTTTTTTTTTCTCATGTATTTAGGACAGAGTCTACAGATTCCCATTACATAGATCGGACTCGTACTGTTTATAGCCTCCCAAGTGCTGGTATTACAGGTGCACATTACTATGCCCAGTCTCAATTGCCATCTAAGGGTGCCCCAATGGGCAGGGCCAGCATAACAGGACACAACAGGGCACAGCACAGTGGGGATGAAACCCCTATGTCCTATGTCTGTGTAAGCAGGCATTTTAATCCATTGAGCTATCTGGCTGACCCTTTATACTCTGGAATTGAGTTTTTGTTTTTTGGGTTGTTTGTTTGTTTGTTGTTTTTGTCTTGCCACAGAACTAAAAGTAATGAAGCCAACTCTGCTGAAAGTGTAAAACAAAATAACCTTTCATCTTTGGTGTTGTTTTTGGTATGAGAGTTTAGCCAGGACCTTTGTGCTGAGAAACATCCTAAGCATTTTTAATTTTTGTTATTTGTGAGAGGTTCTTGATAAATTAGTGTGGTTTGGGTCAAATTTGTGATTGTCTTATCCCAGCTTCCCACGGTAGTGGAATTACAAGCATGTACCTGGCCTTTCCTTTGTTATTCTCAAGTATTTTGTCACAGAAATGAAAAATTGATGGAGTTTGCATTCTAAACTGAAATAATGTTTATAAAACCCTATGTAAAAGACAATATAGGATTCTCCTAGGCAGAAGGTATAACTAATAATATTCATGTTTTCAAATCATTAGTAAAAGATTTCAATAAACTTTTGAATGATTCTTTGAAGATATTTATAACTTTAATCAGTTTACATATGTATCAAATATTAATTTTGTACCACTTAACTGTTTTTTAGCAAATTAGAAAATCAATGGACTGAGCATTTTTCTTGAATTTCTTGTTTTCCATGTTAATGAATCATAACTTTATATCAAATATTTAAAGGAAAATCCATACTTGTACAGAAAAGAATTAGTTCCATGGTTATCCTTTCTAACATTTGTCATTCATGAAGTCATAGAAGATAGTTTTCACTTTCTATCTATGTGGACAGCCCCATGGATGGTCCCATGCAATCCTGCGGACTGTGCTTTGGAGTTGAAATATAATGCTTTAGACTTTCATTTAGAAGGAAATATGTTTTTAAGAGTCAGTTTCACATGCTTTATTATGAGTCTTATAAACAGTTTGATACGAATTTAGTGATTTTAAGACTTCTGCATTTCATTTGAAGTATTTCCACCTAAATCACAGCAGCTGAAGAGGAAATACATATGAAAGACATCTACTTCATTGTGTGGTTCAGTTCCTCTTGCACTGTAACTATGCTTCAGAGAGCTTTTCCAACCTCATTTGCGAGGTTTCTACTACTTTAAGGTAGAGGTCCCTGTCCACACTAACACATTGCTATATTTAGGACATACCAAATTTTCAAAAAATATCTTTTCTTACAAAGGCTGTAAGTCAATCAAGTTACTAAATATTTAGATTTTCTGATTGGAACTTTTTTTTTTTTTTGTATTTTTCAGAAACAGTCTTCAGGGTGTTTAGGGTCTCAGTACTAGATCAGACTCCTAGTGATCCACTTGTTTACAGCCTCCCAAGAAGTGGGATTACAGGCTCACACCACCACACCCAGTTTCAATGGTTGGCTCAGCCCACCCTGAGGGCAGGGCTGGCAGGGCAGACCAGGGGATTGAACCCCGGCCCCTGCACTTGCTTGCAGGTGCTTCAGTCTGCTGAGCTATTTGGCCAACCAGGAACCATTTTTGTATTGGTTGGTTTTGTTATTTTTTTAAATCAGCCTGCTCTGTTGTCTAGGTTGGCCTTGACTATTGGACTCAAGCAGTCCTTCTGACTTGTCTCTTCCCAATAGTGGCAATAGTCTGTGCCACTGTATCAGCTGCACTGGTTGTAAGATATATCTTCATTTTCTAGACCTGAATTATGGAGAAGTTGTAACCTTGCCACAATTTCCATATAGGAAAACAGTCTTGATCTTTTTTTGTCAAAAATATGCCCAAACTTTTTTTTTTTTTTTGTATAGACAATAGAGATGGTACTTTCACTCTTTGACTATTTAACTAATTTCATCATGTTTCTTTTGCCATTTTCAGGACAAGAATGGTAGGATCTACATAGTTTTTCTTACTATATTTTCTAAGGTAGTGAGCAAAGGGAAAAACAAGTAATGTAAAAAAAGACATTAGTACTCTGTGCTTTAATGTAACAGGCAAGTGTAAAGCAAAAATCAATGTTACAATTTCATAGCTTAGGTTTCACATATTTGAAAATTTTCTAGCATAAATCTGAATGTTTGTGGATTTTGTATTTATTGTACCTTTATAGAATCTCTTACATTGTAACTATAATCTGATATATTTAAAAAGCATGGTTTTAAGACTTTAGGTTCTAATGTATAGGAAGAAAGAGAAACAGAGAGGACAGAAAATCGTAAGGCATTAAAGATAATGAAAACAAAACCAAAGTATGTAGTGATTTGACTTCATTATTAAGAAAACAGTTCCTAACTGTTCATATGTGTAGAGGAGTATGTATCTACACCATGCATACACACACTGAGATTGTCAGGTAAAGGTAAACACAGTTAACAACCTCCTGATTCACTTTTCTGCTCTTATGTGCTCAGGAAACTTGTGAGGATATCAGAGAGTTATCTAGGCATCTGGCTGCCAGCAGCTTTTGCCTCTGCTATGATATGGGCATCTTCTTTCCTCTGGTTTGGGATTTCCTGGAATCAGTACTATATTGAAAGTTGCTGTTGTGATTTGTGCCTAAATCTCTCTCTCTGTGTCTGTCTGTTTGTCTGTCTGTGTGTCTGTCTCTCTCTCTCTCTATATATATATATGTATGTATAATTACTATTATCATATTATAATTATATATATATAATGATAATATTATATATATATATATATATATATATATATTATTATTATTATTATTCAGAGGTGCCTGAATCTAGAATGTGTGATTGTTTCATAGTACAATTCTGGGATTAGGAGTGTTCAGATTAAGGGTGGGTAGTGATTACTGGATCAAGGCACTGATTGGATTGCACTGTCCTAAACCCAGCAGTCTAGTATGACAGGCGGGGATACTCACCACTATACTAACGAGGACGACGCCAGCAGCAGTCTAGTATGGATGCAACATAAGGGAGAGAAAAGGGCTTAGGTCTCCTTCTATCTCTACTTACCCCTCTCCTCTCCTTCTGTCTCTTCCTTCCCCTCTTCTCTCCTTCTGTCCCTCTCCAACTCTCCCTGTGTCTCTCCCTCTGTTTCTACTTCTTCCTGTCTCCCTGTATCTCTGATTCTCTCCCTTTTCTAATTGCCCTTGCTGTCTTCTGCTGCTATGAACTATCATATCCCTACATGCTTTGCAGCTAGCCTATTGTAGACTGAAACCTCTACCAACTGTAACATAAGTAAACCATTTGGCCTTTAAGTTTAGCTGTAGAGTGTTTTGTCCTAACAGTATGAAAAGTGACTAAGACACTTGTGGAACAAACAGAGATTGATGTGATCTGAGCCTGGGGATGGACAGTGAGTCACCCATACCCAGGAGATCAGAACCATATAAAACTGGTTTTCTCATGATTTTATTATGTCTTAAAATCATTTCCTGTTCTTATCTTGCCCCAAATCCTACCAAACTTCATCCCAACACTTGTCCCAGACCGTGGTTAGCTGAGCCCATGTGCCCTGCTCCTGGGGACTCTTTATATCATTAAAACGTGCTTTTCTTATTATAACACCATCAGAGAAGGAGGGATCTTGTTCTCCTAATCCAGACCCCAGAAGGAGGTGCAACTGGCTTTGGGCAGGGAAGTGTCAGTGTTTATTGTCCCTCAGTATCTGTTTCAATTTGTCTTGCTCCCTTGTTAAAGAAAAACCACTCTTTATTTTAATTGTGCTACTTTATTTATTTATTTATTTATTTATTTATTGTACCAGGGATTGAACTCAGAACCCTGCACTTGCCAGGGAAACATTATCACTCTTTGTAAATTTTATTTTCTTACCCTAAACCTTGACTTTGCCCTCCTTTTCTCTCTCATCAGTAATTCTGTCAGTGAACTTAATTCCTTCCACAATTCCCGGAAATGACCTGGCTATTTTTGTCTTCTAATGCATCCTTCCCAGATAGAAACAATAATTTTGCTGTAGGCTTCTTTTTGGGAATGACATTGTTCATGGCTAAAGCAATGGTGATTGAGGTAAACATGAATCGTGTAAGTGCAAGCTAGATATATGCAACTCTGTGCCTACTCTTTATTTATACAGATATAAATTAATTCCCATGTATAGATATTTTCCCATTTTTTTTGTTTTCACCAACTACTGTTAGGTGAAGGAGTCAAGGCTTGGTGAGATTAAGCCATCTTTCCACTAATCACCAAGGGCAAAGCCAGTGGTTGCTCTCTCCATCCAAGCATTTGTTCTTCCTGCTCATGCACATCCGGAGGGAATTCAGAAACATGAATTAAGCTTCCCTTCTTATAATAATAATCACACATTAGTTTAGCAAATGGTTTCTGTCTGATAATAGCTATCATGGTCAAAATAAGAACAGCTTCCACAGCGCTCACAGGCATGTGGATGTGGCCACCTGGGCAGAAGTGCACAGAGGACTGAGAAGCAAAAGGAAGCTGAACTTCCAGAGATGTACTGCCATTGTTCATCAGCTGCCACCAGGTCATAATGTCTGTCTGTTCTTCTTCTTGTTGTTGTTTTTTTTTTTTTTTTTTTTTTTTTTTTTTCTCAAAGAAGATAATTCTCGATACAACCAATACAAAAGAGAGGTGAAGTGAATCCCAGTACTGGTCTGCAGTAATAGCTTCCCCTTAGCTTGTGAGGCCTGCATGGCATGTGGAAACTTACATCAATTTACTTTTTTTTCTCTCCACATTTTACTCAGAAAAGAACCCACTGACTGAAAAACAAATGTGTCCAAAATTCACACTGTCAGGAAGGAGCAAAGTTTTAATTCCAGTCTGATGCATTTGTTTCAAAGACAGTTCCAGGAAACCTATAGCAGTCACCTGTGTGCTTATGTTTAGTTTGCTCATATGTGGGGTTGGTGTGTAAGAACTTGTCTGCATCCCAGAGAGGTACAAGGCTGTATGACCATGCACTCCTGATGCCCCAGGCAGAGAGAAAAAGAGGTTGTAGCTTTCAGCTGGCCGGGTAATAGTTCAGAGGTGCTATCTGGAAGGATATTTGGGGGAGCTGGCAGCTAAGTCTATCTTACCTATTTTTATTCCCTCTTCACCTGAAGAGTTCCTTACATTTTATGTGATCTCCCAGTAACCTGAAAATTCCTTCAGAAGTGTGAAGTTATATCATTACAAATTCCAAAACTGAGCCTGTCTCACATAGCCAAGAGGAAGTAGCAGTGTCACATCACTAGCTATTTATGCTATTTTTTTTCTGAGACTGTGAATTCTGTAGAGTTAAATTGAAAATACCTATCACCTAAATCCAAGAAACTTTCCTAAATAAAATTCTTTACCCTTCCAAAATTTAGACATGCTCTCCAACTAGATATTGTATAATGCTTCTAGTAAAATGTATTATTTTTGGTGTACTAATTTTATTTTTTGGTAAGCAGAGGCTTACATGGAGTATTTCAAATCATGCATATTTAGAAAATATTTTTAATGCACAGGAAAGATAACTTTTATTGAATTCTGTACCTAACTGTAAACGTTACAAGAATCAGTTATGTTTTGGAAAATAATTATTTTCCACTTATACAAATACAGAATGGTCCTTCCTCTGTATCTCCTTTTTCTGTTTAGTCCTTTCACAGATGGGTATTCTGTTGGCATTCAGTTATTATAGGTGCTTGAATTCAGTAAAACACTCCAACACAGTCCAGCAGTCCACAATAGCAGTGGGTTATCCACAGAAGTTGTTGACTAGAGCCTTTTACACCTCAGCATATTAATATAGCTTTACTTTATATACCTCATTTTTATACTTTTCTGCTGGATGGTTAAGACCAAGATAAGGCAAGACCTATATAACAAGAAATGTAACTTTTGTACCAGTTAAGGTCAGTCAAGTCCCCTCAGTTTTATCCTGTAACCCTGTACCTCACTTTGTAGATCCTTTGTCAGTGTCAGCCATGTAGATGAGTCATGGCCATTGCTTGACCAATTTGCTCTCTGTGAAAGCCTGAAAGAATGTTTTCTCTCTATGTGACTCTCCTTAGGCACACTATACATCATGCAGCTACTTTCGTGTAATTCTATGAAAGATTTGCACTAAGTGTTTGGACAAAATATCCTATGTGCTTCTTGTACTATGGATAACCACTAGGAAGATAACGATGTAACAAGTATTAATTATTGAAACTGTACTATAAATCAACATTAAAAGAAAGATAGGTATGCTGCATACCCTTCAATGAGTAGATAGATCTGCTCTAATAGTGTTTGTAAATAGAATATCATGTCTGCAACTTGTACAACAAATAACCACTAAGAAAACAATATGCAATGTATTAATTATTGAATCAGTTCTACTAATTTTATTTGAAACTGTCTCATTAGTATTTGTTCTTCAATAAAATTATGAAAAAAATGTAAAATAAATGAACTCAACTGCTTTGAAAGGTTTATTAATTCTAAATTTTGTAAATTCTTAAGGCATTTCATTCATTTAATGTATACTTAATGAGATTCTGTCTTTGTCACATTTTGTGAGTAGACACTGGAAGTCAAATGATAAATAGAACTTATAGCTGTCATCAAGGATGGAAGTATTTAGTAAAGAACTCAGATGTGGGCTAGAGGTTATAAGTACAGAGTTTAAAATCAAAGGCGATCATGGGATATAAAGGGAAAAAAAGAGCTTTTTTAAAATACATAAAATCCTGTTGTGTATTATATGAAGGTGATTCCTTTATTAACACAGATTGTAAACTTAGATTTGGTTAATCTAGAGTCTGTCAACACTGAACATAATTCAGGTTTACTATTTTTGTTAAAAGTAGTATCTTCTCACTAGACAGCATCTGACTTTTCATTTGCTTTTCTCTAAAATTTGAGAAATTATTTACATATATTTATGTACATATTTAGATTCCAAAGAAAACTTGACATTAACAGTAACTATATTTTACAGTCAGTAGCTCTTTTTAGATTACTTAATAACTAATTCTAGGTAAATCCTAGTCACAACCTGTTTTGTATTTCTCTATATATGTTTTCTAAAGTTAAATACATCAGCTACATCTACTGTCAATTTTTCCATTCTGGGATTAATAAAATTATTTTAATTTTTCATTTACTCCCAATTACTAGGCATCTGCTATGTGTGAGGCATTAGGTGGATTCTGTGATATATATAGAGCCAAGACCTAGAAAACCTGCGTGGATTCACAGTGTCAGAAAGACACAGCCACAGGCTGTAGAGATTGTGTTCTCCAGCTCTTTCTGCATCCAACAGTTATGAAAAATAAGACATATTACATTTTCTTAACTTTATAAAATTTCAAAGATGTAATGTGGATGAGATGTTTCTATCTCTGCACTTTAAAAATAGAATCCAATAAAACATGGGCCTGAATATAAGTCAAGTTCCATGGGACTCCCTATAGAACAACAGTCCTTCATTCCAAGACTCAGTATGGGCCACTGTTGAATGTGTTTGTTCATAGAATGAGGTCTGGAAATGGCTTGCCTCTTTGTGAAAAGCTGAAAATAGCCCTGAGCAGGGTGGCTTGAGCCTGATTCTTAAGCCAACAGCTCTTTCAATTTTTAATCATTATTTCTTCCCTAGGACTATGATGCCAGAGGAGTTAGTTAGGTGGATACAATTCCCACTCCAATTGCCCCTCACTGGTAGGTTCCCTTCAGAGTCTCTTTCACCTCCTTGTGAATTCTTTGACCAGGTCCTCTGTAATTGGTACCTGAATTAAACTCTATTCAATATGTACCGTTTCAGGTGCAGATCACCTCAGACAAATACACTAAAATTATTTATGTGCTAGTTGCAGCTCAGTTTGTGTTATCATAAATCTGGCTAATCCAAGAAAATATGAAGAAAACCTTAAAAAGGAAAGGTTTACCCCAAACCTGATCAACCAGATATGGAGGGTCTATAAGGGGACCATCAACTCAAAGTTCAGTGTCATGAAAGAAATAAAAAACTAGATCACATCTCTAAATTCATGTTTTCATATTAAATGAAGGATATGGACAGATTAGTCTTTCAGGGCTTCACTTAAAAGGGGTGAAAAAAGGTAGTAGTCATATTCACTTGCTGGAAGTATTGAATGAGACAGTATTATAGACTGCCTATAATCATTTGTGGCTCACTGTACATTTCATAAAATCTTAGTGTGGCACTAAAGAACGGTAAATTTTCTAGACAGTAGTGGGAGAATGGACAAGAAATGGAGACACAAAGGTGGGAAAACATAATACGTTTATAGAAAAGAATACTTTGTTTTGTCTAGCACACTTTCTGTGTATGTGAATCTGTGGCAAGCCTGCCACAGACTACTGAAAGCTCTGAAAGTTTGCAATTGTTCATATATGTGTCTTCTCCCAACCGCAGAGGACCCCATCATAGAATTCATGAGAGGGAGGGAGGGAGGGAGGGAGGGAGAGAGAGAGAGAGAGAGAGAGAGAGAGAGAGAGAGAGAGAGAGAGAGAGAGAGAGACAGACAGACAGACAGACAGACAGACCAACAGACAGAGATAGAGACAGAGACTGACTCTTCCCATTTAATCCAAGATCTCCAACTCTTAAAAAATCCCATAAAATCTTTTCTTGCCATTCTATGTGTCTTATCCTAAAGTGTAATATTGCATGTTAGAAACTTTTATCTGTAAAGTTAGATAAATCTGTATGTGGTTGATTCGCTATCTGATTTTGGGATTTTTTTTGTTGATTATTTTGAAAATAATTTCTTTTTTAAGAATTCTGTTATCAATATCAGATTGAGAAATAATAAAGCAAGTCATCATCTTACAATTTTTCCTTTATTTGATTAACATCCCTGGAGTAAGACCAAGCAGAACTATTTCTGAGATTTTGAGAAATTAGTCATTTCTCTCCCATTTGGCAATGTGAGGCAATGAATCTCCCTCTTCTCTATAGTCTGTTTGTTTTTATGTTGCTCAAGATTGAATTCAAGACCATGGCCGTGCTAGGAAAGTGCTTTACCATTGAGCTAAACTCCCAGCCCCATGTGGTTTAGACTTCTATAATTTGAGACCACAGGAACCTAAATCAATCCCCATCATGAGTTTTGAAAATTATTATCAGAACAACTTCTGCCTTTCCAGTTTCCTGTAATTTCTTTCTGTGCAATGAACATTTCATTTTTTTACTGTACTGATTTTCTGTGTGTTAACACACACACTTGTTTTCATCTTTTGTGGTTTTGCAGGCATGTATCTTGTATACATGCCTGCAAAACCACTGATCCTCACACAGTGCGTAAAAGAATGCTAACAGAGCCTTGATATATAAATAACAATAGCCAGAGCTGATTATTACTTCCATATTAAGCACTGCACATGTCATCTAATTCTCATAGGGAATCCATGGAGTATCTTTTATTCTTCCTTTTTCTTCATTTTTGCAGTCTACGGGTTGAACTTAGTTTTCTGCTTACAAAAAGTAAGTGTTTTATCACTGAGCTACTCCTCAACCCCAGAAGAGGAGTGAAATATGTGCAATGCATATTTGCCTCATGCTTTTTTTTGAAGAACGAGGGGTTTAACTCAGGCCCTTGTGCTTGCTAGGCAAATATTTATTCTACTAAGCCATCTCCCTGGCCCTTCAATGTATATCTGAAATGTGCCAATAAAGTCTGATTTAAAAATAATAAAATTACTAAGACCTTAAATACATAAACAAGTTTTTAAAAATGAAGGTCTCATCTAGTTAGTTAGGTGTATACAATTCCCACTCTAACATTCCCTCACTGGTAGGTTCCCTTCAGAGTCTCCTCCACCTCCTTGTGAATTCTTTGACCAGGTCCTCTTCAGTTGGGACCTGGATTAAACTCTATTCAATATGTATGTACCTGTGATTTCATGGTTCTTATGCATCAGCCTCAAGAGTAGCTGGGACTGTAGACTCCTGCCACAGCACTCAGCTGTCTGTTTTATGAATAAGGAAGCTGAGGTTTGTCAAAGACAAGTTACTTGCCCAAGGTCAGTCATTTCCTCATTAATAGGGCTGTGAGCCATCTGTACATCCTCATTGTGTCCTCTTTCCACTATACCCAAGTGCCTCACACAATAATAAATCCACTGCCAATTACCTTACCTAAATGTATAATCTATAAAAGGCCTCCATTTAACCTCTAAATTTCCCAAAGTGTATATTCCTCTATCCTTACAAACAATTACATTAATAAACATATACATTAAATAATTTTCCCTTTTTTGTATCTCTTAGAAATCTTTTTCTAGACTTACTGAGCTTTAATTGAATATGTATGTGTCCAATATAAAAATAGTACAGAAATATATTGGCATTTCACCTTCATTCTATATCCTCTTATATGTTAGACTTCATATTTTTTTATTTTTGTTTTTTTTCTTTTTCTTTTCTTTTTGGTCCTGGGGATCAAACTCGGGACCTTGTGCTTAACAAGCAGGTGCCTGTGCCACTGAGGTAGAATCGTTAGGGCTTTAGCAAAAACTAGGCCATTGGGAAGAAATCTGCCATACCGCTGTCTTTTGCCATAATCAGGGATGATTCCCTTAATGAGGAATGTGCTAGTTAGGTTATTGTTCTACTCTTTCTTACTCATGTAATTCCTTCAAGATAAACACTAATGAGAGCATGAGCTAGCTGACCAAACAAATTTTCATAAGATAAATTCAGATTAGGTACAATAAATATTTTTGAGTGCATGAAGACATTCAGAATATATCCCTTTCAATAGAAAGGCAAAGAGGAGGAAATTAGTGTTTATGAGGACTTAGTTCGAATGAGCCTAGTCCATGTCCTTTCACTCTTGTTGTTGAAGCTTCCGATTTTAAGTTATGGTGATTTGATGTAGGGGGCTTCGTTGAGTCTCCCCCAAGGGTTGTCTGCCCCTCCCTTGCCTTTGCTAAAAATGCACTCTATTAGGTCCATTAGAACTTTGGTCTGTGGTTTGTCTATTTCTGTGTTGCATTTGAATCTTGATTTTTTTTTTTTTTTATCCTTGATTGATGTAGCTATTCATTTCTCATTCTGTTGAGATTTTTCCTCCCTGTGCTGTCTATGGTTTACAGTTCTATCCAGATTCAATCGAAATATTTAGAAATACATGCCAGGAAAGTCTATTTATTTATTTATTTATTTAGTACCAGGGATTGAACTCAGGCTCTTGTGCTTGCCAGGGAAGCACTTATTCTACTGAGCCATCTACCAGCCCCAGGAAAGTCTATTTAATTTTATTTACTTTTCTCCTCAATCATAAGAACGTATGTATTTGCTGTCCCCATTTTCTGGATAAACTGGGACTGAGAATAGGTTAAATACTTGCATCTATTTCATGCATATTCAGGAATCTAGTTATTCCTCCGTCCAATTTTGCTTTTACCACATAATTTCCCTTCTGTCCTCATATGCTATAGATTTTAATTTGGACTTCATATTTAGCAAGTGTCTACACTACCCTATAAGTATTAGATATATTTTCAAAGAGCTGGAGTATATTCTGGTACCAAGTCAAATTAATGAGCATCATATAGAGCTAAATTTGAATCACATAAACCTTGTGATTCTAGGAAATTTAACTTTTGAAATTCAATTTTTGTCTAAAATGTATGCAATAAACATTAGCTTTCCAGGGATATTGACAGAATGTGATATTAACTGGTCACAAAAAGTGTTTGATGTTGTCTGATAGCAATGAAAGGAATGATCTAAACTAAGTGATGCAAGGTAATGAACATATTGGTATTTTTCTTTCATGATTTTATTATAAGCCCAAATCTCACATTAATCATATTCCTGCTGTTTGAACAAAATTCCCAACAGTGCAATTTAAATGAGCAAAGCATTATTTTGAGCTATATTTTCCAAGGGTTCTGTCCAAAGTTCACTGGACTCAGTTGAGGAGGACAGTAGAGGGAGTAGGGAAAGAGATATATCTATGTATGTAAACAGGATGATTTTGGCAACTGTACTGTGGATTTATGCTAGTCTATGTAAAGGACTAGATAATACTTCATTTCTTTCTCTCCTTTTTTTCAATCATTTCTCCTTTTTTCCTCTCTTAATAATTTTTTTTTCCTTCTTCCAATTTTGCATGCACAGATGTGATAATAGGAATAACTGGCTGGAAGAAAACACTGCATTACAATGAGTACTATACTATTTATATTACTTTGTTAAGTAAAATTCTGTATCACTCATAATTTTTATATTTAATACTATTTTGCACTCTTTTTATATTGACAACAACAAAAAAGTTCATAGGGTGCAAGGCAGAAATGACATGGTCGAGGGCATGGAGGAGGAAAGCTGCTCATCCCATGACGCCAAGGATCAGATCAGGATGAGAAGAGCCAGGAATACAGCTCCTTGCTTCCAGACCATGTGCCCTGTGACCTTCCTCTAGCCAGGCCCCTTCCATGATGGCCCATTCAGCACATTAATCATGAATTAATGAATCCTCTAGTGAGTTTTATTATCTGTGACCCACTCATCTCCCAAAGCCCTCACCTCTGATTGCAGGAAATTTTGGGGGAGGGAAACACTTGCATCTAAATCATATGAATGCTTCATTTAGTTTTCATGAAAAGATACAGCAGTTATAGCTCAACCACCATCATGTTTTCTCCTTTCAGGTTGGTATATCATAGCTCGAATTCAGACATCATTCCATCTCTAAAATGTATTTATGTATTGACCAAAGAATGTGATCAAGGGAATACTAATGAACTTAAACAAAAGTAGTCTAATTGTGCATCTTACCTGAAATGGAGTAGAAAGTACATCATTTCAAATAGGATTTTTTCCTACATACTATCGAGGACATTTGGTTATTTTCATCTTTATTTTAAAACTGAAATGCATTTTGTTCCTAGTATTGCTTTTTCCTATTCACTCTGAATAAAAATAATTTCTGGCAGAAGCAAGGCACAGTATCTATGCAAAGATTTATCTGGCCAGATATTGCAATATGCAGTTTAATTTAGAAATGAAATAAAACCAGTAATGAACAGTGCAGGAAACTGAACAGCTGAAATGTGAATCGCCTGTCAGTTTTTATTATTTTTATTAAACCATAGTGTTCACCTGTGTGGTTGTTAATAAAGAAGTATTTTTAAAATCTCTGAATCTATACAATCCTAGTAGATTTTGTAGATCAGGTTCTGTAAAACAAGCTTATGGCTGATTTTTAGAGGCAAGCTGTCTAACTAAAGAGGCATATGGTTGCAAGAAAGAACCAGAAAAATATAAGATGATGAGTGTTCTGTAATTTACTGTCATTGACAATCCTGAATATCATAAATCCCATACCTACTCTAGCAAGTCCCTCCATAGTTCCTTCCTGTGAGGGCCCTGCCATTGTCTCTATAGGACCCTATGGTGTGGTTTTTTCTGCTTTGTGGATACCTGATTTCTGTATAGGTTGTTCCGTCTTATGCATTTTTAAATGAATGATTTCCATGCCTCATTGTGCATTAGAATTACAAGGTGAGCTTAAAAAATTACCAACCAATAAACTGAATAGATCATCAATTTTCATTTCACAATCCCAGACTGTGTGTTTACTTTGAGCCTGACCAGGATAGGTTTACCCTGCACTGCTATTAGGTCCCTCTCTCAACCACTTGCCTGTCCCCAGAGCAATGAGAGATTTCTCAACTCCAGGAAGAGTCACTGCAGCTTCTTTTGTCCAAGACAAGGATGTCTGTTACCCCTTTCAAATTCCCTGCCAAGAGCGCATAGCACATTCTTTTTGCGTGCTATTATATAGCTTTGCTTTACCATGCTTGCAACTACACAGCCATCCTCAGAGGGGCTTCTGCAGTACAACCTGGAAGGCACCTCCCGTCATGCTGCTCAACAGCATGGGTGAATAGAGACCCATAAAGTTTATGGACTACAAGTCATCCTCAGGAGGGCTGTGGCAGTTGGCACTAGCCTACAGTACACTAAAAGGCTATATGTGTTTTCTGTTCTGTACCTTAACCCACATAGAACAGCTGTAACTCAGTAGTGTCCAAAATTTTCTGATCAAGGAGATTATGGGGCCACAGAGGAAACTGATTGGTGATGTATAGCATGCCTAAGGAGAGTTACCTAGACAGAAAAATTTCTCTTAGGCTTTCACAGAGAACAAATTGGTTAAACAATGGATGTGACTCATCCAGATGGCTGACACAGACAAAAGATCTATAAGGTGCTATACATGGTTCCTGCATAAATCCTGAGGGGATCTGACTGACTTTGTCAGATACAAAAGTTATACTTTTAGTTATATAGGTCTTGCTTTAACTCAGTCTTAACCATCCAGCAGAAGAGTATAACCATGAGGTATAAAAAGTAATGCCATATTAATATTCTGAGCTGTGAAAGGCTCAAGTGAACAACTTCTGACAATCACCAATTCTGATGATAACCCACTACTATTATGAACTATTGGACTATATTGGGTTATTTTGCTGAATTCAAGTACCTACAATCTTTAGACTGATTTCAAGTATGAAAAGGTCCTATAAAGACTTCTCCAAACACAGTTTCTCTAACTGCAGTGAAACACCCATCTCTAAAAAAAAAACAAAATGAAGAAGGGAGATATGTAGGGAGCCTTGAAGCTAGGAAATCCATCAAACACATGTAGATGGGACTTGACCAAAGGCCTAAAGCAAACAACTTACCTCACTGCTAAATGAACATCCTGTCTGGTTAAGGTTTGCTATCAGTTGCTGAGCAACTGTGTCATGCATTACTAACTTAACTAAAGTGTAATAAAGGACAGTTTTGTTGCAAAAAAAAAAATAAATAAAAGAAGGAAAATAAAAACATATATATGTATATATAAGAGAGTTAGGATAGATATACTTTCTCTTAGTTCACTGAGAATAAAAGTTTGCACTAATGTTGTTTAGACAAGATATCATTTCAGTATCTTGTTCTCTAACTATTATGACTACAACAATATGAAATGTATTAGTTATTTTAAACATCCTACTAACCTGTTTTGAAACTGTTTCGTCACTAGTTTTTCTTTTTTTTCTCATTAAAATGAATAATTTTTTTTTAAAAAAAAGCTATAGAGGAGGGAGTGGAAATAATGGAAACCAGAAAAACAATGGAAGCCGAAATAATGGCATGACTATGGCTCATAGGTCCAATGGGGATGATGTCAGAGACCACAGTCCCTTAGTGTTATATCTGGAAAAATGGAGTGTGGGTAACACAAAGCAGAACCCCAAGGGTTGCAAGCCTGAAGGGTGTTATTTGATCAACTGCGTATTCTTTATCCATGCCTGTCCTTCTTTTTCATGGTTCCCTGACTATGTGTGTGCCTTCTGTCTCAAACATCAGTTTGGGTCCTTTTTCTCCATTGCTTCCTTTTGTTTTACTATGTTTGTGTCTGCAGGTCTTTCTGCTCTGTGGTTTTTTTGTTCTCTGTCTGCTACATCTTTAGGGTTTGCACGTTAAGAAGTTACAGGAAAGATAGATTGATAGTGTTTACTTTTTAAACTTTTATTTTCTGTTATAACTTCAATTACAATATTATTTTAAAGATTTGCTTTATTTTCTTATGTACCTTTGTTAAAAATAGATGAAACAAACAATAACTTAGAGAGTCCAAAGAAAACAAAGTTCCAAGGAAAAAATCACAGTTAAATCTTCCATAGTAGGTATGAAAAGAGAAAATAAAGAAAAAAAAATGTGATGATCTTATCATTTGAGGAACTTTTGGTGAGCAACTAAAGTGAAATTCGTCATGAATTTTTATAAATTATTTTTATAGAAAATTTATCTAATTTTTTAAAAATTATACTTTATTTTTTCTAATTTTTATAATATATCTTCTTCATTAATTTTAAAAGGATTTTTCAATTATAGGGTTTGAAAATTAGTTTTATGTGTATATTTATATACCTACCTGCTGTGTATTTTTATATTATGATGTATTTAATATATGTTACATATTAATGTTTACATTATATTATTATATACTGTATATATAATGAACATGAAAATATTCAAATAGTATGAATAATAAATGTTCAGCAAATAATTTGTGTGATAATATATATTTATATGATATATTTTTTATGCATGTACTCAATATTTTGGTGTTTGCAGTGTAGCAGATATTCAAATAGAGCTAAGTGTCTTGTTAGTTTTTTCTGGTATAATTCCCATGTCATATTTATTATTAAAGGTCAAATTTAAGCTAAGTTATTTTTTCCCAATGAAGGAATTGTATTTTTTTGAAAGCCCTTTGTTTGCCCTGAAAAATGAGATTCATAGTGTTTAAAATACATAACCAAATGAAAATTTTATTTCGTAGTAAGGTTGTGCTGATTCTTGAAATTATAGTGATATAGCTCCAGCAAAATTAGTACCATGTGTAAATGAGCAGTCATTCATCAGGCTTCCTTGACTGTGTGGCGTGTGTGTCTCTAACATCAAAAAGTGATGATGGGGCTTCAAAGGGACCATTTGTAAAACTGTAACAAGATCACACCCAAGCTACCAGATGGTTTGGACAGGTGATCAAACCACAGGTTATTGCCTCAAAAAAGCAGGCTACTGGGTTTAAAATGGACTATTCTCTGAAATCTGTTCATTTAATCAGTTTGTAAAATCTAGTTAGAAAAGTGATTGTAGCCTTCAGGCAATGACAGATAACCTGCAAATGGTGGCTACAGCTCATAAGGAGACAGCACTCCATTAGTTTGGAGTCCAGAACATTTAGTTTATTGCTTTCAGTTGTTTTTAGCCTTGCTCATATATATTCAGTGGTGACCATCAAAGGCTTTATCCTCAACTCCAAAGCCAATTATGTAGAATAAACAATAATTTTAATTGTCTTAATACCATTAAAATAAGACTCTTTATTTTCTTAATGATGACACAGACATGGCTGTTGTAACCTTCACTGCATAATGTAGTTAAATGAAGATTTATAACCAATTTATATTTAATCTTTTGACAACATTTATTTAGCAATGCCAAATAACAGAAGTTGAGAAACATTTAGCTTTAGAATCCTGACACTATAAAAATAATTATCAACTTTCATGTCATTTTCATGGACTTGAAAGAACATTCTTCATTATATTGTCACAGAGATTAACTTATTTTAAGGTCAGTTTATTGTGATTTCTTTGGCACAGCATGAGACTTTTATTCTACAGTGTTACTTGCAAGACATGTTTCTGGATTCCTCACTATGATATTCACAATTTTTGTTCATTGAGGCCATGAAGAATACAATAAGAGGTAGGCTTTATATCAAAACAAAACAAAAACCTAAAATCTAGTAGAGTAGATGAAATTATGCAGGGGATGAAAAGATTTTAAATTCTCTGAGGAAAATGTAATTAAAATATAATCAGTTGTCGTTTGATGGAGGAATCTCTTAAGGCTTCTTTGAGGAGTTTTCCATGAAGATCCCCAATAGATGGCAGTGGGAACATCAGTCCACACAGAAATAGAGAAAAGTGACACATTTTTACATGTTCTTAGCATATAGAAAGTGGAAAAAAGGTAAACATTTATCATGTACTTATTTAAAGCAACCCTTATTAAATTCAACCCTTGAGAACTTCTTGATGGGCAAAACTAGACCCATAATAATCTTATATTTTCTTAAAAATAGAAATGTGTTAGTATAATTTACAAAAGGTAAATTTATACCTCTCAAGCAAATAGAAAACACATGTAGGGGCTGGAGAGATGGTTTAGTGGAATAAGTGCTTCCCTGGAAAGCGCAAGGGCCTGTTCAATCCCTGGTTCTTCAAAAAAAAAACATGTAAAGGTATCATTAATTAGTAATTAGTGAGACATACAGATTATGACCAATTAAGAAAGCAGCTGAGAAATTAGGGTAATATCAACAAAGAAATGTCCAACAGATTTTTGTTTGTTTGTTTGTTTCCCTTTATAGTTCATGCTGGCCTTGAATTATACAACCCAGGCTGTCCTCAAATTTACAGTAATCCTCCTGTCAGCCTCCCGAGTCTGGGATTACAGGCCTGTGCCATCATGGCCAACAGCACCAACACTTTTTGTACTTAATTGTTTTCTTCTGTATAAAAATTGTTTTCCTATATACTGGACAGCAGTCTACAAATATACCCTTGCTTTCAAGACTGGAACTTAAGTCAGTATGAAATTATTAATGCATTTCTCCTCTATTGGCCACAACTGACTGTGCATTTAAGTTAAATATGTGTAAATATCATTAAAATTAGTTCCTTATTTGAATAATCCCACTTTAAGTGCCCATATATGGTCACCTGTGGCCATTGACTGCTGTATTGAACAGCACAGTGCAAATATTCTAGCACTGCAGAAAATTCTGCTGTATGGTATGTTGATATGAAATTCCTTTGTGTGGCTTTGGTTCCTTGGCAGAGGGCTAGGTACCCACATTGTTTTCGCTTATTTTCCAGTTTTATTCTTATAGAGATAAGAAATCCTCCCATACAGGAGGATTTCAACATGGAAAGAAGCAGTGCAAGGTTAGGAGAAAAACGGATTTCATACAAACACTGGAGAATTTATATTTACTGATCAAAGCAGTTTGAATCCTATTCAAGAGATAATGAGGAGTCATTTAAGAAAAACAATATGATAAAAGATTTACTTTAGAAAAACTAATTGGAAAGTTGATAGATTCTTACACAGTCTAAAGCAGGGAGACCTGTTAGAAAATCACTTTGTATCACAGAAGGATCCAAGAAGGAGTGGGGCATTCATTAGGGTAAAAGACATGATGTTTGCACTAGGGCAGTGCTGTCCAATTGTCGCTGGGTATCGTAATTTAATGGGTGTCATTGTGTATTTATTTATAATTTTAAAGAACAAAGAAATAAACTTTTTCAAAAATTAGTGTATATGTTGGGAAAATAAGTTCCAGGAATTGGGTTTAATGGTTAAAGTGAATAGAGTGCTGCTTTAAAAAATGTATTTGTGTTTTCTGATTCTGAGTGGTAAATTTTGACCAATAATAATAGAAGAAAAATGCTAAGGCCAGTTCTCACTGCATATTATACTTAGATACATCTGAAATACAGGATCAATTTAGCAAATGTGTCATTTGTAGCCATCACAAGTGATGTTCATGAAGTAGTCATTTATGAAGATAGAGGAGGACCACACCCTGATATGGGCAGCTGACTTCATGGTAAGTGGATTAGGAAGAAGGAAGAGTCTTGCAAGTCAAAATCTTATAGAAGTATAAGATTTACCTAATCATTTTTGTTAAATTAAGGCATGTGCTTTGAGTTCTATCAGTACCTACCCTAGGTATTATTGATTTCCTAATCATGGTTTAAGGTACAAGATCTAAAGTTAGAATAACCCTTCCCTCCCAAAAAAAATAATAGAAGGGCTGGTGAGATAGCTCAACAGACTAAGCACTTGCTTAGGCAAGCACAGGGGCCAAGGTTCCATCCCTGGCACCGCATGCAGCACTGGCTCCGCCCCCAGGCTTGCTGAGCTGGGTATGGAGTCTGGGCATGGTCATCCCAGCACTAAGGAGGCTGAAAACAGGAGGATCACTATGAGTCTGAGCTGTGTAGTGAGACCCTGCACAAACACATAAAAAAGAATGGTAGAGAATGAGAGTCCTGATCCTTACAGAACTGTGGTCCCAAAAGAAAACCAGCTATACCAGAGTTAACAATGTATGCCACATAATCAATACAAGACAAAGGAGCCAAATGCTGAGGAACTATAAGGCAGGTCTAATTGCTTTGCCTATGGGTGAGGAGGCTGAGCTTAGGCTTCTCAAGGAGGTAGCCGCACTTCATATTTTCTCCAGACATTAATGCAAGTGGGGCTTCCTGGCTGAGGATATGAGCAAGGCTGAGGCCTTTGTGGACACAAAAATTTTCTGGTTTCTTTCCTGTTCAGGCTGCAAGTGTGAGCCATGGTAAGTTCAGAAAGGTGGCAGCACAAATCCTGAAAAAGCGCAATGAAGAATTTCAGCTATGAAAGGCAGTTATGCTTATTTCACTCTCTGAATAAATAGCACATTTATAGCAGCATCATTTTTAATAATAATTTTAAGTATTTCGATAGCCATAAAGATCAGTTTTTCAGTAAGACACTTTTGAAGGTATATAAGTAAAAAATTAATAGCTTAGTCACATAGTGCCTTCCTTTGCATTTTTAGAAGTCCAACCCAGGAGCTGTGGAAACCACAGACTCAACTTAGAAAAGCATCGCTGCACCTAGTACTTGCTCTTTCTCTCTCTCAATGTAATTTTTAGAAAATTTTTCTTTTAGTGATTCAGAAGCACCTTTGCTTGAATGGAAAGAAAACAAAGAAAGGGTAGCACTATGTAGGCCCTTGAGAGCTCCTAGAGAGGGTCTTGCCACCATAAGACCATGGAGGTCCTGCAGAGGGCCTTCTAGCAGAGGGCCTGCTAGCAGAGGGCCTTGGGAGATCCTGCAGCGGTCCTCTCCACCATAGGGCTGTGGGCAGCGGATGAGAGAGTGAGTCAGGAGTCCCACTGTGACTGAGTGTTGGAGCAGTCATAGAGATGAGGCCGATCATGACTGATTCTTTCTTGGCTCACTAGGTTAATCATGATTCTGCTGATTAAACCTCCAGGATATCTAAGGTATGAAAGTTCCAGGCAATGCCCCTGAAACCAAATGGCATAATCTAGAACAGAACTTTAGATATTGATTATTCCTACTTCTAAATGTTCTTTCCCTCAGTTAGTTTATCTATTTGTTTCATTTCTACCCTCTTAAAAGATTTTTCTAGTTCATCCCAGGATGCTGATTTTTATGGATCTGTGTCTGATGCAACATCTGAGACTCAAAGCAAGCTCTGCTTAGAAAGAAAAGGGAATACATCAGTGTTCAGTGCCTGCCTACTTCCCCAGCCCTAGCCTCCTAAGATGTTAATGGTTCTGAAGGTATAAACAGTTAAGTGTAAATAAATAGAAATGCATGGAGTGTAAAGACTAAAAGTGAATGCCAAAGAACTTTCTATGTAAAAGATTCTGTGAGAAAGTTCGTGTTTATATCTTCCCTCTCTGAGTTTACATCCCTCCCTTCTAAGAATATAAGGATGCTTCCCTGTTGCATGTGCACTGTGAAAACCCTTAAATGTATGGGTATCACTCACTTTACCATTCCTGGACACATACAAATTAAAGGGTTTCATTTGGATCACAGTATTAGAAGATTCAGTCCTTGCATGTTTAGTTCCAAGACTGGTTCCAGGGCAAGAGATGGAGGGGCAGGGAGGGAAGCAGGGAAAGCGGAGAAGGAAATAGAGTAAGATGTGTTGTGTACCAGTACCAACTCCCCCCAATAAGTGTAATAATTATGTTTTTGCATATATATTAGCAAAAATATGTACTAATGCAAATAAAATTTAAAAGTTTTCTCTTTTGACTTGTGCTGCTATGAACATGGTTACCAGGTATTACTTTAATAGGATGTTAGATCCATAACTATTGTTTTTATGGTATCTCTGAATAGTGTCACCAACATCAGCCCTGTCATCTGGTACTGACCCTCTACCCACATTGGTTACTTCTGCTGCCCATTCAATAGAATTTTTTTTTTTAACTCTTAGATGTCTGTATTCTGTGCCTTTTCCTAGACTTTAATTATTTGTTAAGCTGAATGTGTTTTATTTTGTTTAGCTCTAGTACTTTTGATTCATGTCCCTTTTAAGCTCACTAATTGTTTTTTAAAAGTTAAGTTCATTGTGTATTGCTTTTTATCAACCTTGAGCTCACAGAGCACCTTATGATCTGGATTTCTTATTTTTTTTCTTCTTCTCTTGTAATGTTTTATACAATCCAACTACATTTTATTTATTCTTTATCAATCAGAATTATGTTATGGTGGTCCCCCAAAACCTCATGCTGTCATGAGAGAGCTTCTGGAATTTGTGATTGGTTCTTTATCTAATACTGGGATTTTGGATGTGAGTGATACCCCCTGGCCCTGGGGTAGGTAATCTGCATTACAATGTAAGGAGGGGAGACTGGCTAGCCAGCAGCTCAGCTGCTTTCCCTCTCTCTGCTCTTTGGAGTGACTGCTCAGGAATGACTGCTCTGTGTCATGGGACACTCTGCCTTGAAGGCAGCTGTGTATGGACTGAAACCTCCCCTAACTGTGAGCTAAATAAACCTTTACTTCCTTATTTTTGGTGTCAGGAACTTGGTCCCAGCCATGAAAGAAAAGTAACTGAGACATCATGGTTCAGATTTGGGGTTTTGACTTGATGGAGAGGATCTTGATAAGTATCTAATATTTTTCTCTCTTTGGGACCACCATCATGCTTCTTTTATTTCTGTTCTTTCTCCCAACCAACTTGACTTTTTGGCAGAAAGGATATAAAGTTCAAAAGATAGATAATGCCTAATGTTAGAAATTGAAGGCCAGCCAAATAGCTCAGCGGGTTAAAGTACCTACAAGCAGGTACAAGGGCCAGGAGTTTGATCTCCGGGCCTGTTATACAGGTGCTGCCCTCAGGGCATGCTGAGACAGCTGTTGAGACTGGGCATGAAAGTGTGTGCCTGTAATTGCAGCTTTTAGAAGGCTGTGAACAGGCGAATCGCTTCGAGTCGGGTCTAGTAGTGAGACCCTGAACATCCTGTAGAACCTTTGCTAAAATACAAAAAAAAACTTTTTTTTTTTTTCCATATCTTCCTTTATTATACTGATCACTACAAACATCCTTTTCTATTTTAAATTTTTCTATATTTAGTATTTTTCTAGAGTGCTTGAGTTCATGGTGGATCTGTGGCAGTCTATGCTTACAGGCTTTTGAGGTTTTGCTGGTTTTGTCACAGTGAGATAGAAGCTATACACATGCATCACCATTGAGATATGCACAGAGCTAGAACAATTTAAAAAACAAAACAAAACAAAACAAAAAACCCTGGATATTTCCTTCTCTAGGTGGAGACAGTTCTGGAAGGCAACGCAAGCATGACTGCAACATAACGGACAAGTCAAGCACCTTCCTTCTTTTTCATGCTCTGCTATTTCTTAGTGAATTGATTAATCCATGTATTCATATTTATTTACCTTGAGCTACATGTCTTCTGGAATGGAGGTGAGGACAGGTACATGGTAAACTACTTAGAGTACAAACCCTTCCTTTGAGGTGCTCAGAAATCTGTGGGAGCTCTCACTTAAGCATACAAAGCCACTACACTGAGCAGCATGTTTCCATTTGTTATAGATAATAAATCTGAAGACACCTTATATTGAGTGTTTAGATAAGAAGAGACATAGCGCTGAATGGAGCTGTGATACCTGACCAGAATTCTTAGTCCTGGAGGCTTGAGTTGGCAAATTGTAAACTATGAAACCTTTTTTTGGTGCTGGAGACAGTCATTGCTTAGTTTTAGAAGCAAACCAATTCACAATATTGTCAGCTTTGATTAAGAGAAATAAATAATCTGATCTTTTTCCCAGCATGACATCACCATGCATTTCTAATTAATCACTATGTCACTCAAGAAGAATAATTCTCTTATTACAGAAGGTAAAATACAATCTTAGTACACTAAGTGCTTTTTGAAATCAGTACTTTTGAAAGATCAGGTTTTTTGACACTGGATGTCTATCTTATCATTTGGTACAGGCTAAAGGAGACACTTATATCATCAATATTTCTAGGAGGCACATTTAATGGCAGTAGTGATGATAGGAAATATTATATTTAAAATATCTGTACAAAGCTAATTATGTTAGATATTGTTGCCAAAGCCAAATGAGAATGTAGGCAGGGGAGGCTCACCCTTTGCTTATACTGTTCTTTAATTAATGCTTTTCTTCTGAGTGTTCATTTCCTTATCAGATTACTCCTTAGCACTTAAAACATTTCAAATAGGGACATTTTTATATTACTTTTTAAATATAAAGAGAATTATGGGGGCTGGGGAGATAGCTCAGTTAAATAACTGCTTGCCTGCCAAGCACAAGGGCCTGAGTTCAATCCCTGGCTCTGCAAAAATAAGAATTATGTTGATTCTTAGGATATGGCATGGGTGAGCATTCCTTTATATAACATTCCACTTGCAGGATGTGATAGGATATGTAATTAATCCTCACTTAAAGTAAGGATTAATTTTCCTCTTTGCCAATTGCTGAACATGTGCATCTTTTCTGAATGCTAGTGCTCTAAAACACTAATGGGAATTTCCATGAAACCTTTAGCAGTGATTGAACAAGGGGACTAAGGTGATGAGGCTGGAACTGCAGCAGTTTTAGTGATTGCCCACCATAGTCCACCAATTGTAAATCATGAGTACATTTTACATGGTAATAAAGACATAATTCATGTAAGGAAATGTGATTCTAGTAAACTTTGAGACTCCATTTATATTTATGTTCTATATTATTAAATATTTAATTATCAACTGTTTTATTGAGTATGAATAATTGCCAAGTTGTGTTACAGTAACACTTTTTAACACCCATGGCCTCAATCCCCCGCTGTATTTAGTGCAAACCACCTTCTAAGTCAAAGCTATTATCTCTTGGCCAGTAGGAAAGCATGTGCTTTGTAATCAGAAAAACTTTTATTCAGATCTGTGATTAACCCTGTTTCTGTCTTGGGAATACCACTCAACCCCTAACCTTCTATTTCTAGCATTATAAAATCATGACAGTAGTGTATGGCTTTCAAAAATTGGCATTAACTTGACAAGTCTGTCCTTAAAATGAAATTTTGGCATCCATTTTAAATCCCCTTGGCACCACTGGACAAACAAACAACCAAAATCACTTAACTTTGGCTGTATATACAACCAAAATCACTTTACTTTGGCTGTATAAATGTATACTTAATTGCATAAGTTGGCTTGAAAGTTTTAGACTGGTTCCCTGTAATTGCTTACTATTTCTTTTTGTAATTGTAAATCATGAGTACATTTTACATGGTAATAAAGACATAATTCATGTAAGGAAATGTGATTCTAGTAAACTTTGAGACTCCATTTATATTTATGTTCTATATTATTAAATATTTAATTATCAACTGTTTTATTGAGTATGAAACAGTTTTTACTGAATTAAAACTTCGCATATTTTTTAAAAATCTTGCTGTAAATTTAAGATGCAAATTCTGTGTAAGAATCAATATTTTTAAAGTCAGCCAGCCACCTGAGTCATGGGAATAATTTGAGTTCTAAATACTTGGGACAACAAATAGAAATAGTGAATATGTGTGAACATCCCTTGTGTATCAGAAATTATGCTAAGTGTTCACCTGTATTATTATTTTTAATACTTCTACATCAGGACATGAGCTAGTGTTTTCATCATTTTGATTTTGCAGGAAAGTAGGAGCTGAGGGTCTGTTGATTTGTTATAGGTAAACAGGAAAAACTGAGGTTCAGTTTAGACATTCTGCCTCACACAGCTGGTACTCTTAACTCTTGAAGCCCACATGAATAGGTCCTGAGCTGCGGAGGTTTCATTCAGAGGAAATCACATGTAACTACCTGTGGTGTCCATGATGGCCGCCATCTACATTTGAACTACACATTTTCTCAGATTTTTAGAGAGCGCTATAGCCGGGCATGGTGGCATATGCCTGTAATCCCAGCACTCGGGAGGCTGAGGCAGGAGGATTGCTGTGAGTTCGAGACCAGCCTGAGCTACAAAGTGAGCTTAAGGCCAGCCTGAACTGCATAGTGAGACCCTGTCTCAAAAAGACAAAAAAAAAAAAAAAAAAAAAAAGAGAGCGCTATAACTTTTCTGGCATCTCACTTAACTAGACCCTGTCCCTTACCCAGATTAAGGAAGAATCATCAACTAAATTTATCCTGTTTGGCTTTGAAATTTGTTCTTTATTTAAACTCAGTCCTCAAATTATGCTTCACTGTACAGTTTTCTCTGGCTATGGGAGATTTCATTATTATTTTCCAAATGAGTAATGAAAAAGTAAATTGGCAGCAACAACCAAAAAAGCCCAGGCTAAAGCATTAGAATTAATCAGCAGATTTTGCCTCACCAAATGAAATTATTTTGCAGATACATTAATTAAAACCTTAACGCCCCTCAAAATTAAGAATTAAATTACAACTTTTAAAGGCTGAGTCTCCTTAGAGATTACTAAACATGTTTTAGAAGCACCTGTGCTGGATGGATGACTATATAATTGGAAACTGTTTATAGTATAGCATCCCCTTGATTATACCACAGGAGTAAGGATTGAGCTTGTTAAAAGCTGGAATAGTGCAGTTGGATTCTGTTGGCTGTGATAACCTATTGGACAGATTGCTGTGAAAGTATTTCTTTAGTGTGTTCTACTGGTGGTAAATTTGCAGAATTTGACTTTGAACATTTCATATGTGCCATATAAATAAAACTTTAAAATTTATTTTTTTGCCTTTGGTCTTATTACTTTGTGTTACATTAAGTTAGTGTAATATTACTTATTGCAAATGTGATGTTTCCACATAGTGAAGTATGTATGAAGTTAGTCCCATGAGTTTGGTTGGTGAAATGATTGGATAATTCTGGTGGCATCCTGTTTTGTATTAACTGTTTGCTCTCAGCTTAAAATACTTGTTACTCAACTTTCAAAACAGAAAATTTGTTGAGCTGATGAATATTTATTGTTCATTAAAATCAACAAATGTTGCTGTTTGGAGCATATAAAATAAGATAAAAATGTCACACAAAAGGAAGTTGTTTCCCTAGGAAAACTGGGACAAAAATATGCTGTCTTGGACAAAAATATGCTGTCTTCTGTGGCTGAGCACTCAATAGGTACTGTCAGATTTCAGAAGGTAAAGGCAGTGGAAATCCCAGATGGAGTTAGAAGGAGACTTAAAACATGTTCCTGCCTCGGTTATCTTTAGCACCAGGTCATGAGGTGAGAAGGATCTTCATTTGATTACACGGTTTTTGATGCGATTCTCACCTTTTTGATGATGCAAGATAAGGAGCTATGTGGAAGTAACTAAGAGTGTACATACTCAAGGATTTCAGGTAGAATCACTTTAAGTTATAGGTATCAGCTAAACTAGAGCTAATAAAGATGCTTAGGTTGCTACAGGGAAAATGCGTTCTTTCTCTGTAATAAATCAATATAAGTTTCTGTACCTCATAGATAGTACTGATTTGGTTCATTTTCTATAAATTTTTATATACTTAGCTCATGAGATGTCTATTATAGAAAATGTGTTCAAGCACCTGTAGAAAATCTGTTCAAGCACCTTCTATAGAATTGCTGCTCAGAATTCCAGCAGTTTCCCGGCCAAATAGCTCAGCAGTCTAAAGCATGTGCTTAGGCAAACTTAGGCAAATGCAGAGGAAGCATATGCCATGCCTACCCTGCTACCAGGGTGGGCTGAGTTACCCCCAAATAGAGAGAATCCAGTAAAGACTTCTGATTCTCTGTGCCCTTGTTATTTTTTTCTAACCAGATCCCTTTCACAGGTTTGGAGACTCTACCCATGCAGAGCTGTGGGAATCTATCAGGACTGGGTTTCTCCTAAAATAACCAGAAGAATGAGCAAGTATAAGAAACATGGAACATTATAACTAATAAATGGAGCTAATGGTGCAGACAGCAAGTCACTGCAGACAGCCAGACTTGGTAATTCAGAAACATAGACAGGCTATTGTTAGGAGGCGAGAGGGAAGGAGTTGATACTATACACACCAGTCCAGAAAATGTGGCCATCTCCTATGAAAAACCATTCCTGAAGTTCATGCCATTTCAGCTCATTATGCAGAGAAACTGGAAAAAGATTCTTTCTCTCCCATTCATTCCTGTGGGAACCAAGGCAATAACATATTTTAAGCCTCCTTTCACTAAGTAGAACTGATTATTTCTGCTTGATGGTTTGTGTTTCTAAGAGTAAGTTCAGCGGAGTTGAGTGAAGGATATGAAAAGGGATGTCTCCTGCCAAAGAAAACCTATTAGGTGTTCATTCTTTAATACTGAAACAAGTAGACTATTTAAAAGTCAGAAAGCAAAGTATATTTTTCTGTTTTGAGATGTTATTCTTAGGTACTTATTATATAGCTTTATATGGAAATCAAAAAAAGGAATTCTTAGAAGAATTGCCATTCTGACTGGACTTTGTATTTATTTATAGGCTGGAATTCAAAGGTGAAGAAGACAGTATCACTGTCCAATACATATCATGAATTGATCTTTCTGGTGATAGGGCATACAATGGGAGAGAAGCCTTGTTCTGCCTTTAGCACTATAAAGTACCCAGAACCCTATCCATCTCTGTCTTTCATCCAGGGTCATAAATTCGAAACTCATATCCCTTCCCTCTAACAGTTTTTACATTGCCACAGCATATATATATATATATATATATATATATATATATATATATATATATATATATATATATATATATAGTGATGGGACACAGAAGAGTCTCCTTGGTATTATCTGAGTCTCTGGAGAGAGAGGGGGAGGGAAGACACATCAATGATTGTCTCAGTTACTTTCTCCCATTGCTGGGACAAAATACTCTACACCGAAGATTAAGGAAGGAAAGGTTTACTTAGCTCAGAGTTAGTGGAGGTTTTAGTCCATACTCACCCAGCTCCAAGGAAGAGTGGCATATCAAAGAGGGCAGTAGTTCATGGTTGAGGAAAACAAGAGCAAGAGACAAGAGAAATGAGTACTAGCCAGCCTCTTTCTCTTTCTTTCTTGTACTCAAACTCTCTGCCCCAGGGTAGGTGTAGTACTCACACCCATAATCCCAGCATTGGAACATGAATTAATCACAAACTCTAGAAGCCTGCACCAATGACTGCATGAGGTTTGAGGGCACAACTAGACATAAAACATAACAGTAGTATTTATTTTCTTCTGTGCTGTCTATATCGATAGGTGCTGTCCACGTAAGGCTATTGAAAGTGAAATTGCTTAAAATTAATAAAATAAAAACCAATGGGAACTAGCAAAGTTCCACTTCTCAATAGCCATTCATATAAATGGCCCCTGGTAGTTGTGAGCACAAGATTGCACAGATGTAGGACATTTCCATCATCATAAGAAGTTCTCTTGGGGAGCACTGTTCTTTTTAACATTTTCATATATCTTAAGTACTTAAATCAGTCATGTTGCTATTTCACTCTTTTATAGACTATTAATACTGATTATTAATTTACCTAAGTATAAAATATGTTAGTCTCACTATACATCTCCTAAAAGAACAAGTAATTCCAGCAGTTGAATTATTGCTTCTCTGTAACACTTCTTCTTATCTATAATAATCAGTGAAAAAAAATTCTTAGGTCAGTGAAAATTTTTCTCTAGAATCAAAATTACTTTTCCTAAATGTCTATTTAAAACACTTTTTGAGGCTAGTGGATGTAACTCAGTAGTAGTACAGCACCTGCCTAGCATGTATGAGGGCTTAAATTCAACCCCAGCACGCCTAAACACAGACTCAAACATACCACATACACAATTAGTTCTTTAGGCCTAAGCCTAAAGAATACACAAAAAAATAATAACTATGAAGATTATGCTAATGTATATTAAAATTCATACTCTTTTAGTAATGATGATTTATTAAGTGATTCTATCATGATGCAATGCACTAAATATTATTTTTCTTTTGGCAGAACCGGGGATTAAACTCAGGCCCTTGTGCTTGCCAGGGAAGCATGTACTCCATTGAGCCATTTCCCTGGCCCCTAAATATTTTATAGACGTAGTTTTGTATAGTTCTTACAATAACTCTATGAGTTAGAAATTATTACTGTTATTATTATTGTCACCTTAGAATCTTGAGAAACTAGACTAGCCTTATAGCTACTAGCATAACCAATTTGTTTTTATTTACTTATTTTCTTTTTTTATGTATTTTGTACAGGGTCTACATGGTCTGACTGCATAGATCACACTAATAATGATCTTCCTGTTTATAGCCTCCCAAGTACTGGGATTAGAGGTCTACACTACACTGCCCAGGCTCTCAATCCCCGTCTCAGTGCACCCTGGGGTGGGACTGGCCAGCCAGGCTGGAGATAATATCTCCAGCCCCTATATCTGCCTAAACAGACTCTTTAATCTGCAGTTTCTGGCCAGCCATTACTTATTTTATTTTTCTATAATTTTTACTTCATGTTTTATATTGACTTTATTTTTTGTCTTGTCTATTTTTTTTAGTTTAATTCACTTTAATGAGAAATGTGTTGACTTTAAATTAGTTTTAAAAAAATATTTTTTATTGTATTCAGAAAATAAAAGAGTAGGGCCTGGGAGATGGCTTAGTGGACTAAGTGCTTCCTAGAAAGAGGAAGGGCTTGAGTTCAAACCCCATTTCTACTAAAAGATAAAAGATAAAAAAATAAAAAGTAAAAGAGAAAGGAAATGGGTAAAGAAAAAGTTAAATAAACACTACAGCGAAACAAGATGACAAACCCAGAATTTGAGATCACCTATGAGGCAGGAGGCTTGTTCTCTTTCTAAAAACATCAAAATTTAAAACAAAACTGTTTAAAGTAGGGTTATGGTTTGAATTTTAAAAGACCAAAAAGACATAGGAACTAAATGTATAAATACTGATGAGGGCCTGAATCACGTGGGGAGGGGAACCTTTGGGTAAAGTTGCAAATCGACTTATATTAGTTCATGTGAAATGATTTATGTTAATTCTCCTAAGTAGGATGATCATGTTGCAGAATGTAAGAGAATGCCTATGTTTAGGAGATTCTCACTGAACAAAGTGTGAAAGCATAAAGGGCATGCTGTCTACAAATGTCTTTAAAATGTTTGAGCCGAAACTAAGGAGGCAGAAAAAGCAAATATTTTCCAATGCTTTTCTTCCAATCTACCAACATTTGTGTGTATTTGAAAATTTTAAGTATAGAATTTAAAAATATAGATACTTATCCCTGAATTTAAAAAAATTACATATTTGTAATACATTCCTTGTATTGTTTTTATACATATAAATATATTGTTTTTATATACATATAAAACTTTATTTTTATATACTGATTTTATTATATATTTACATATATATATATATATATATATATATATATATATATGTAGCTATATGTAGCTGCTGTCCACATAAGGCTATTCTAGAAGCTATAAGGTATATCTATATCTATCTATCTAATTCATTAATTCTTTGTTTGATCCTCTTTTCTTCCATCCCTCTACCATTTCTTGTTCCCCTTCTCATTTGAGGAAGATGTCTCCCTATTTCTTATCACCTAACTTCTATTTGCTATTTATTTATATTTTGCGTTACTCATATAAGAAAACTGTGCAATATTTGTACTTGTATATCTTTTTTAATTTATTAAGCTTGCATATCTTATTTACTTCTCTTAATATTATCATTTCTTCATTGTTTCTATGAATTATTGAACTTTTTCCTTCTTTATGGCAGAGTGTTACTTCATTTTGTGTAAATACTGCATTTTCTTTATCCATTCCTATTGTTGGGCATGTAACCTATTTCTAAGATTTCACTATTCTGACTGTACATATAGATATGTATATATTATTTCATTATGATGTCTTCAGATGTTTCAGGAAGATATCCAAATGGGAAATAACTGATTCAAATGAAATTTCTAGTTTTAGTTTGTTTTGAGGAATCTCCATAGTGATTTTGACAATTTTTGCACTACTTTACATTTTCCCAAACAGTGTAGAAGGGTTCATTTTTTTCTCACGGCTTTGTCAGCACTTGTTATTTGATTTATTGATGGTGGACATTCTGAAGTAGGATGGATTATCAGTGTTGTTCTAATCTGCATTTCTATAACGTCCAGCAATTTTGAACATTTCTTTATGTATTTATTGGTCATTTGTACTTATTACCTTTAGAAATATGTTTTCATTTTACTTGTATGCCTTTTTCATTATGCCTTTTATGGGAGAGACTTATTGAATTCTTTATGTATTCTAAATGTTAGTCCTTTGTCTGAGTAATACTTTGCATGTGTTTTCCAAATCTTCCATCAACTTCAATGTTTTTGTCTCAATGTTTAGGTCTTTAATCTTTTTTTTATTTTACTTTCATACATGATGGGATATTTGGATCTAGATTCAGTCTTCTGCATGTGGGTAGACTGTTTCCACAGCATCATTTATTTTAGAGCTATTGACTAGATATGAAGATCAAGGCCCAACTGGCCCTTGTGAGCACTAGGAAGAAGGGCAACTTGTGAGCATGGTGAATGTTACGAGTTCTAGGGAAAGTTAGTACAACTAAAATCCTAATATTTACCCAGACATGTGCCATAGATAGTGGAAGGCACATGAATTTTGTGGTACTCTAGTTACTTGTTCCAGGTTCTAGATAAATAAAGCCAGCTTGATGGTTCAATTGGGCCTCATTGTTCACAGGAGTCAAGAGTCCCCTGACTCCTACAGTGTAATGTCATCCTTTATCTGTTTTTCACCCTCCCTTGTTCCCCAGTCAGGTACAAAGATCATACACAATTTTTCCTTCAATATCTGGTTTTGCCCCTTTGTCAAATAGATGAATCAAATAGATGAATATATTTGGAAAACTCATAGTTTTAAAATATAGGTTTTGCTTCACGTGTTGTGAACATTGTTAATGTTTTCAAGAGTTTGTGTTTTTGACCAAGAAAACAAATGCACAGACTTGACTAAGTGTTATGTTTATAACGGTACCTGAGACAGGAAACTAATAAAGTAGAAAATATAGCGCTAAGTGATTGCAGAAACCAGGGGACCCCTTGAATGAGTATGTTGGCAATTCCTTTCCAAGGCCCTGATCTCAGTGTGCTTTTTACTGTCCTAAAGTAAAAATGGTATTACTTCAGATTAAATCATATATGAATAAAATTGTCATGTTAGTGGCCTAATTCTTCACAAAATAATTATATAAGCTTGTTGGTGGTTTGGGTTGGATGAAAACAGTTAATGTCAATGGGTACTCCAGAAATATTGAAGAAAGCTGACTTAAACTTTACCTGTTTAGTTTTCTACATATCAAATATTACTTAATGGATTAAATTCATCTAACTTTCCTTCCCCCCCCCACCTTTTTTTTTGTGGAAGCAAAGTTTGGATTCAAGCCTTTGCCCTTGCTAGGGAAGTGCTTATTCCACTGAGCCATCTCCCTGGCCCTTCCTTTTTCTTTTTTCTGAAAAATGTAATTTCTCAAGATGCACTATGAAATGCTTCTGTGGTTAGGTCTCATCTGTGACGTGTTTTTTCTGCCTTTCCTATGGAGCACAGAGCCCTGTGGAATGCCATACCCAGGATTTTATTTATCTGAGCTTCACTGAGCAATATGTAAGCTTCTTTGATGAAAGATACTCCAACATTTTGGTTGAACAGCTTACAAGCTTGTGCAGTAGTCTATAAAGTATACTTGACACATCTTTGATAAATCTGTGATTAAAACTACTGAACAAACCGAGTTACTTAAAGACCCCTCTCATTTTATATAAAGATAAAAGCTTATATTTTTAAAATGTTGAAGTATAGAGGGGTGAAGAAGCAAGATGCCATCCAGTTACAAGTGGCTTAGCCAAAGTGTCTTAAGTAGGGCTGAGGAGACAGCTCAGAAGCATAAGTACCTGCCTCACTAGTGCAAGGTCCAGAGTTCGATTCCCATTACCACATGTCTTGCTGGCATCAAAACTGGACATGGTGGTGCACACCTATATTCTCAGTGCTGGGGTGGCTGAGGCAGATGGGGCTCTATGAGTCCAAGCTGCATAGAATGGACTACATATCCTACATTTATAGTATACGTGGATATGTTTATGCATACACACTCACACTTGCAGTGCACCCAAATGTACCACAGAATTCGTAACTGCTGACCTAGAAGCATCTAATTTGAAAAAAAAAATTGCAATATATCTCAAATAGATAAAGATGGGTTCTTAGAAATAGAAACATAAAGAGCTTCAATTGTTTTGGGCGAGGAAGATGGTTCCATATGAAGAGTGTATTAAAGAAAAAAAAAATTAGGATCCAAAAGGAAATGAAAGGGTAAGATTCATGTTATTGACTACAAACAGCTATATATACCTAGAGAAAGGCTTTCGAGGTTGTTCACAGAATTGCCTTGTCGTTCCTTTGGGAATTATGGCTCCATATGCAAGAGTTCCAATTGAAGGCCTTTCAGCCAGGCCAGTGGGAACATTGCCCAGAAGATTGTCAGAGAGTTATTTGTTTTTATTCCTGTCCAGTATGCTCCAGTCCACAGTACAACACAGAGAAGCCTGCCAACTTTAAATTGTTTTATGAAGTGAAATAGTTAGGGAAGCCACTCTGCGAAGAGGCCCTCCTGATTTACTTGAAGCCCTAGTAACTTGGCTGAGTGGAGCTAACAGCCTGAAATGTGCTACAGCCAGGCCTGGCCTGACCTTGATCTTCTTCTGCTTGGCTATTAATCCCCAAACTTGTGGCTGGCTCTGGAAAGCAATGTGTAATGGATTGCATGTCATCTTCTGTGCTTCTAGGGCATAGACATTGGCATGCAGCATTTCCAGAATAACTTCTCCAGGACTTCAGCAAGGGTTGAAGTATGCAGAGGGGGAAGGGTATCCCTGCCTTCACATTCAATTTTAATATATCATTAGCTGAAACAATATCACAAACACCACTATTGCCTTAAGGGAGAGAGAAGAGTCATTTAGTTCGCTGCAATTTCTGCTGAGTTTTTTTTAATATTGTAAACTGTTGCTAATTTGCGGTCTAGTGCCTGAGACCCTTGCAGATTTGCTTTTCCTCCTCCTTTTTTTCTTTGTTTTTGTTTAACCATTACAATAGTTAATAAAAATTATAAAATTGGATTTGTTTATATTGCTGTTAAAGATTTCAGCATTGTGGCTACTGCCTTTACAAATATTTTGTTATAGGTAAAACCTGTCATAATTCTTGTTGTCTTTTGATATTCAGTCACTTATTATGTCACAAATTTTTCTGTACTATCAATACATGATTTTATATTGTATGATATATAAGCATTAAAATATGTTTTATAGAATCATTATATTTGTTTATCATAATCCCAAGTTTGTAGACTTGAGTATTTTGCCCATAAGCTCTAGAGCCACAAAGAATTATCAAAAGAGGCAATTCTCAAATATCATACAAATATTTATTTTCCTTTCCCTTTTATAATAAAAGCTAAATAATTTATCTCAAGGATAATATTAAAATGTCATATTGCAAATAATTCAGAAAATTATAAAACTTGATTTATGTTTCTTACATTTTATGTAGTTTTTAATCTTTTACTATTAATAAAGATGACTAAATAAATGATAGCCCAAGCTATCAAAAGGCTTTGCCAGTAATTAGTGAAATAAGTGAAATGGCACAAGACTTTAGACTCTTTTTGTTGTTTTCCATTATGTATGTTCAAATTCTTTTTAGTAGGCTATAAGCATTTTGGTGGCTAAAAGTTCCATGCTTCTCATGATACCAGTAAAATTTTATACAAATTTTGTGGCATGACAATTTATATTATCTTCTATCCAGCAATAGTAAAGTGAGGATTAAAGAAGAAAAAAACTATGAAGAAATTTAGAAACTCAGAAATTTTAAAAGTTATTTTAAGGTACGTGCTTCTGAACAAAGTTAGTTCTTTTCAGACATGGAAGGATGGAAGAAGCCAAAAATATCTCTGTAATTTATTTATTTTTTTTTAAAGCACAGGGTGGATTTTATCTTTATTTACAGGACACTGCAAAATAGGAAATTCCACATAGAAATAAGAAACCCCCCCTCCAGAGGACAAGCTTCATACAGTATGTACAGTCTGGAACTGTTCAAGTATAGTCTTTTAAAAAGTGCTACAATGACAAACCACATTAAAAAAAAAGAGTTCTTAGTAGAGAAAGACAAACTTACACTGAATATGGTACACAACAAGAACAGGTCCCTCCTTCAGCTATACACCTAGAAGTTAAAGGTATGGGGAGCCCCATCCTGCACTTCAAAGGTATAGGCTTCAGAGGTCATGTCTGGCACAACATTTTGATCTTCTTCTTCCTCTACTGAGAAATACTTCTCAGTCAAGTTTAACGATGCCTTGTACACAGACTCATTTTCAATGTTTTGCAGAGCTTCAACCTTGTCCAAGCCTCCACATTCACAATCATTATACTAAGCTTCTCAGTTTTTAGTTTCTCAGCAGCCTGAAAGATATTTGTAATAGCATCCAGAATAACAAGGATAATTTTTGTATCTTTCACAGTTAAGAGGTTCATCAATGGTTCTGTTATACCACAATGAACAAGGTACACAATCTGTTCCACTGTCCCACCGCTTGTATAGTTGGTCATGGCCCACACAGCTTCCTTTTGTGTCTTGAAGTCCACCTTAGAGAGAACACTGATGAGGAATGGGACTAATCCATGATTCACAACTTGCTGTATCTGGTCCTGCCGGCCGGCTGTGATGTTTGACATTGTCCATGTAGCCTCCTTCTGAATGTTTGTCTTGCGGAGAGTGAGCAGGATGGGAAAGACAGCAAGCGCTCCTGCTTCTATCACAATCTGAGTCTGCTCATCTGTGCCTGTGACGATATTCCCTATGGCTCTCAGTGCAGGAGTCATAATGGGCCATTTGTCTAATCCCAGAAGCTTCACCAGATGGGGCACAACTCCCGTCTTTACAACCATTTCTGTGCGTTCATTTGGACCATCAGTGAGGTAGGAAAGAGCCCAACAGGTATCTGCTAATACTTCAAGATCACTGTGATGCAGGAGATGAACCAAAGTAGGGAGAATTTTCTCAACAGCATCCAATGGAGGTGCAGGATTGTTGTGGCAAAGGTTGGAAAGCGTCCATGTAAGGTTGCGTAAGTGGCCACCTGCTAAAGATGACCTATTAGGGAATGCAAGAAGAGCCAAGAGTGGATCAGTTGCACCATATTTGATAACCAAGTCTTGGAAAACTGAACCATCACCTGCAATGTTGCCTAGTGCCCAGACAGCCTGCTGACTGACATGAGCATGGGGAGATGCCAAGAGGGAAATGAGAGCAGGGATGGCCCCTCCATCCACCATGGTCTTGTTCTGCTCTGATGCCCCAGAAGCAATGTTAGTAAGTGCCCAAGCAGACTCAAACTGGATGGGACTACAGTCAGTTCTTCCCAGGAAGGACACAAACTTTGGAATCAAACCAGCTTGGATTATGTGGTCTATGGGAGGTTGTTTTTCCCAAGAAAGCAGTTTCCTAGCAGCTTGAGTAGCTTGCATCTGGCTTACCAGATTACTGCTGGTTATGCCTTTGACAATGTCATCTACAATCCAATTCACAGTGCCCTGGTTGTTGCGGTTTTCCTGTGATGGTGAAGTAGCATCATCAGGAAATGAGCTTACATTTTCTCCTTTTCAACATCTGGTCATCCTTCTTGGCTTTCCTCAGTTCCACATTAACATCTATTCGCCTCCACCTCATTTCTGTACTGTCTTTTCCCTTGTTCTTGAATCTGTTCAGTCGGGCAGCTGGAGAATTAGCATTAGCATTCTCGTTGGTGGACATGGTTATGAGAGACAAAGAGAAAGCTGCGAGGTGCGAACAAGTGGTACTGTGAAGCTCGCTGGCTGCGGATAGGGTGCTATCCAAACAACCACCTTGGTGGGGCCCAGGAACGATGTCTGTAATTTAAAAAATAACACTGTACCTTTTTTTTTTTTTTTGCTGTCTCAGAGAAATAATTCAATACTTTCATTATTAAATTGTTTTTGTTCACTTTTAATCTTGAACATATATCATTTACATGACATCTGTCTATGTAGAAAGAATATTACTGAAATTCGAAGCATCCATTTATGCACTTGGGCAGCTGGATCTGTTAAACTCCTCTAGGTTCAGGGCTCTTGTTTGATTCTTTGGGTAGCTGTGTCTTGGTCAAGTTTCTTCAAGGAAACTCAGAAAACTGTGATTAGATCATTCATATCATGGGTAATGGGCTGGTTTGTATCTTCACATAAGAATTTAAGAGGAAAATGCTGGAATCTTCAAAACTGTGTACAGAAGCATGAAATAGAATTTAACAGCAGTGCTTCCTAAATTTCCAGTAGTTTCTACGTTTTCTGTCCTTTCTGCAATCTTCCCCAGCAGACAGTGCATGTAATTCAGTGTGCTGCAAGTGTATTTTGGCCAGCTCTCTCAAAGACAGGTTGCTTAGTTTTCTGAGGAAGTCACAGGGTTATTGGCAAGAAAATGAAAAGATTTTTACTCATTTTTACATGAAACTACATTTTTTAAATTAAGCTGTTGTGTCCTTTTTGGAATACTTATTGTACTAATGTTTCAAATTGTTTCTGAGGATTTGCTTAAAATCCTCATCTAGTGAGCCTTTTTAGCGTTACCTCACTCAATCTGGATCCAACACTGATTAGGTGCTTTCTCTCTACTCTTTTCCCACAGGTAGCACAAAGTACAACAGCTTCTACGTTTATTGCAAAGCCCCCTGCCAAAGGGTGCAGCCAGGAAAGCTCCGGGTACGTTGCAGCACCTGCAAACAAGCCACCCTCACTTTGGCCCAGGTAAGGATGCCCAGAGTCAATGTGGCACGGCCAAGAAGAATGAATGTGAGTGAGCAGAACTGCTTTGGGGGATTTCTTATCTGTATCACTTTATTGAAAATGGAGTTCCAATGGCTAATGATTCTTGAAATTTCATTTAAAAATATGTTTGCCTTTTGAAATTTTTTTTAACCTGTGAAAGTTTATATACTGTAGGCCTATTGAAACAAAGCGTAGAGGTTACTTTATAACAAAATAGGTCTTTGAGAAAAAAAAAAAAGCAAGAAAATGGGTCTTCAGTCAGGGCATTTTTTACAAAGGACTATGAAGAAGCATCTTATGTAACTGGGCATTTTTTACATCTGAACCTGGGTGTTGGTATATCAGAATCCACTGTGCATTTAAGAACGGTGCATTTTGTAAATGGTGCGTTTAGTAAAATGAATTTTACTAAATGATTGTTGCACCCTAATTTAAAAAAAGACAATTTAGGCCAAATAGCTCAGCAGATTAAAGCCCCTGCTTAAGCAGATTCAGGTGCCTGTGTTCAATCCTGGACATACCCCCGGGGCACACTGAGATGGAGATTGAGACTGGGCATGGTGGGGCACCCCTGTAATCCCAGCTCTTGGGAGGCTGAAAATGGGAGGATCACTGTCAGTCCGATCTGTGTAGTGAGACCGTGTAGACTGTGTTCTAATATACAAAAAAAAAAAAAAAGGACAACTTAAAAAGAGAATTTCTTATTCACACACAGTCCCCATAGAAAGCAAACCAGAAGTCTACAATGGCTTGTTTGTTTTTGAGTCAACAGAGTGCTGGCATTATTAAATGACTAGGAAACTTACAAAAGTAGGTAAGATTGCATGATCCATGAATATTATATGAAATTTCAAATGTAAACCCAGTTCATCAGCACACAGACATCCCCATTTCTGTAGCTGTTATCAATATTACTTTTGTACTGCAAGGGCAGAGTTGAGGAGTTAGGACACAGATTGGATGGCCTGCAAACCTGGAACTGATTACTCTCTGGGCCCGTAGAGAAAAAGTTTGCTAATCCCTAAAATAAAGCACACAGTCCGTTAGTGCACACCTTCAACATGGTAATTTGGTAGGGTGGGATATGGACACAAAAATGAGCTGGGCTGTGTATGATGTTCGATTAGCATGAGTGAACAAGCACATGGAGACACAAAAAGACAAAATGCTATGGTAGTCAGGCGTACTTAACCCAAGTCCCAAATGGAAACTGCCTATGGTGGGTAGAGCTGAGACCCATGTGTAGATTATGGTGTCTAATGTTGTTGCTCAACTGCAGAGTGAGACTTAATGTAAAGTGCTATAGAGACTGAATGAGGATAATACGATGTTAGCAAAACCTAAAACAGTTAGCATCCAGGAAAAGAAGGTGTCTTGAGGACAGAATGTGGTGTACAGATTTTCAAAAGGAGCTCAAGTTGAAGAACCTGGGGTTAATCCTAACACATGATGGCGATGACGATAATGATGATGATGATTTTTGTTAAAAATCCATTCCCCAAATAAAATAAAAAACTTTAGAAGTGTTAAGTACTTAGCATTATTCTATTATTTGTACAGGTTATGCCTTTCAGAAAAACAAAAGCCCCTCAACCCATATTTACTGAGCAGCAGCTACTGATTTCTGTTGAAATCAGTGCTCTGAATTAAGGCATAGGCACCTTGCTCATGCGGAGCACATTTCCTGGGAAATGATCCAGTTATCTGTTCAGAGGTCTTAGCTTCATTCCATCTTAGATGCCTTGCATTTGACTACTTTTGATTTTATCAGTTCTCAGAACTGCTCCATTTTGATACTGAAAATCAATATGTTATTCTCCTTATTCTATTTGCTGTTCTGCATGTCACTGTCCTTTCATTTATGTCTTTTCTAGGGCTAGCTGGCCTCTCCTTTCATCATTTCCTATCCCAAGAGGCAAAACTTTAGCTACATTCTTGCAAATCTCATTCATCTCCTGCTTTGCACTCATACAATTGTCTGTTTACTTTTTTATATGTCTGAGTCTGTAATCCTTATATGATCAGATGACTTTTTAGTTTATGTTCCTGTTTTAGCTTGTACACCTCACACAGTGCCATGTTCATAGTATGGCTGAAACAAGCAGCTGACATCGGTATTTGAACTTTTATACATTTATTCCACAGATTGACAACTTTTACATTTTCATCTGTGATTTTGTATTTGCAGTATTCATGGGAATTTCGGTGTGCTTGCTACAATTTATTGATTTTTCTTCCATAGGGTTATTTATTTATTTATTTATTTCCAGACAGAGTCTCACTAAATAATCCAGACTGGCGTTGAACTTGCTTAGGTAGTACAGACTGGGCCCAAAGTCATGGTTATCCTCCCAAGTGTTTGGATTATATTGTGTTTTACTGTGTTTCTTAGGATAGACCTGCAAAGTAGATAGCATCATCTACCATTTTTTTAATCAAACAAACTCCTTGAAGTTAAATAGAATGTTTCAAGTTACACAGTTAACAAATGTTGGGCTAACAGTAAAAGTCTCCATTACATTTCTTCAAAGTTCTAACCTTTTCTAGGGTGTATTATTCACTATACAAATCTGATAATCAATGTTGTGATGTCTGACTAATTTTCTTGTACTATAAATATCATTGAAAAATATTCCTGGAAGAATATGCTTCGTGATTTACACAAAATGATATATAAAGAGGATTTTTTTACTTCATCCATATTTTTAGTACAGTTTCTAGTTGCAGCACAACTGGGTCATGCAAGAGAAAATCAGACATTTAAGTTCTCTTCATTGAAATAGCTGTTCAAAAGAAACTACAGACTCAGTAGGATCTCTAGGTAGGACTTCTGTGGAGCAGTAATTAGTAGATAGTTGTATGTTTAGGCTTGGCAGTTATAGGAGATGTGCTGGATTTTTACCAGAACAATAATTTCTTTTTTCTTTTTTTTATGAGCAGAATATATTTATTGAGAGAAGAAAGCTCCTGTCCAAGAGAGGGACAGGTAGGGGACCCAAGTGAGTAGTTCCCCCAGTGATTTCAATATAGAGTACTTGACTCTTAGGCTTCATTTTCAAAATCTTTATAAAGATCAATAATTTATGTAATTTTCTCTGGTCATTAAAAAAGAGAGGAAGTAAGTTCTGATGTAAGTAGTTAGAGTGGAATGGTATACGGTTGAGTGGAATCTCTGGAAGAAAATTTTTTATATACAAGGAGAAAAACTGGAGCATTCTTAGCTACCTGAGTCATTTTTGAAGGTGTAATTTCATTTATTCCTGCCTTGAAAAATCAGTTTGCAAAAATTCCATTCATTTCTTAAGTCTCCATAATTATCATCTATATTTGTAGCTGTTGTTTGGGATCATTCATGTAATGCCAATATTTCCTTAATACTGCTTAAAGTTTCACCTATAATAATAATGAGCTGCCTTCACACATGATGCTCTATTCTAAACATATTTCATATTAAATATGATGCCCACTATAAATTAGAAAGATGGACCTTAGCCATTTCCATTCTGATTGTGATCAGCAAACTAAATTCCAAAATTCTGGCTTGAATTCAAGGGTTATTTAAGAATCATCTCACACAGCTAGCCTACTTCCATTTCCAAATCAAAATGTCCTCTTTATTTCATGGTGACCTTGACCAGGGTTTGAACTAAACCAAAATATGCTGTGAATGTTCGCTGTAGAAATGTGAAAGCTCACTGTAAAATAGTGAGCACAGTTGATTGAAAACAACATGGCAAACATTCAATTTTCAACTGATTGTCCTGAGATTGTCCACTTGGGTCCATGCAGAAATGAGACAGGTTTGTGCACAGCAGAGGAGTTACTTGGTACATGGCTGTATGTTTCTGATTTTGTTTGTGAGCACTGAGATAGGTAACTTAAAATAACTGGTGTAACGATTTCTCTCAAAATTTTCCATAGTTCCTATTTATGTAAACAAAAGCACTATCAAAGACTTTATAGTAATGATTTTTGAGGGGAATTCAGATAGACCCAATGATGACTGGGGGAAACTGTCCCTGGGAATCAGGCTGCACTTCTACCTCCTCACCCCTTCAGGTAATCTCCTCACTGAGTCCTTCGTGAGGTGAATGAGGTGTCTTGTCCCTCTCTACCACCAAAGTTTGTGGTACCATCATAGGCAGATGTACTCTCCTCTCATTGCAATGTGCTGAAAACAAATAAGAAACCATGCTACTACTTCTTTCTGTCTTTATCCTTTTAAATGAACATAGGATTAAACTTTGTTAAAGATATTTTGAGAATGAAATAAGTTCTTGACTAATACTACTCAGAAGATAGAATGGATGAGGCAGTGAATGGAGAGAACACACAGCCTTTCCTCAATAGAGGAACAAAGTCTTGTAAGAGTATTGTTCTGATTAATGTTATGTTTTTAATCTCTCTAGCTCTAAATTTAGGTAAGCCAGAGTTACCCACCATGGACATCTTTTAGTTTGCATTGATTTTAAAATTAATCAGAACCCAGGAGATTACTGCAGCCATGAAGTTTGGATGAATTTCCCCTTACCATCATTATAATTACTCCATCTTAAAAAGAACTTTATCTTTGCCACTCTAATGAGATACTGTGCTTTGGAATAACATTAAAGATTAAAAGGTTTTTGATGAGAAATGATGCAATAAATAGAATAAGATATAGAGTGCCTGGCATGATGGATTTTGTTTAAAATTGCTTTATGGATTAGGCACAATTTATGTGAGAATATTTATCAAGAAATATAGTTTTAATGTGTAATCACTAAACTAATATTTGTTACAGATTAATTGTTGGTCAGAAATTAACTTGCTTCTCTTATTGTTAAAAGTTACTCTCATATCTATGTAATAAATTACAGTCTTGGAATGTACCTAAACTTCTATCTTGTTTTAACATTGGCTATGTTTGACCAAGTAGTCATTATTTTACTCTTTGCTTATTGTATATTTGTCATGTATTTTATAGTCTTGAGGCAAGTCATTTCATAGTATTGAAATTTTTGGGAAGCCAAATTTTGGGTATCCCAGTGGTGAAGGTGTTATCTGCACCTTCATTTTGTTTTGCTTCCTGCTATACTGCTGGGCCTGGTTGGTATGTGGATTTATCCTTCATGAGCTCCAGAGTTGAAGTGAGCAGCACATGTACTGAGTGGCATCTGTGTCACTGGGAGACACACTGTTATTCTGCTTGAGATTTCCCTTGGCCTCCTCTTGCACTTCTTTCCCCTCTATCCCTTCTGACCCTTTTTAGTTATGCTCTCTGATCCTCACCCATCTCTATTCCAGTGGGTGACAAGTAGAGAAGCTCCCCTTACAGGGAAAGAAGAAACTACACAGGAACACACTTCAGCCAGGATGGGGATCTCAAGAGCACTTTTGTGAATAAATTCTTATATCAGGTCGGCTAGGGAGATAGCTCAGCTGAGTAAGTGCCTGCTTGGCAAGTGCAAGGTCACAAATTTGATGCCTGGTACCTCATGCTCTGCTACCTGGGAACCTGAGGTGCACCATCCTAGCCCTGGCACCAGTCTTAGTGGTTCAGGCGTGTAATTCTAACTCTGGGGAGGCTGAGACAGGAGGAGGACTATGAGTCTGAACTGCATCCTGAGACCCTGTACCAATAAAATAGAATAAAACTTTTTAGGTAAATCACACATTTGTAGAATCATCTTTTGGTGAACTGTTTTCACCAGCCTTCCTGGAACCAGTTCCTACAAATAGCCACAGGGTATAAATCTGAGGGACACAGCTGGTTTACTTGAATAAAAATGTGAATTTTTAGGAAAGTATGGAGGTTATTTTAGTGATTCCCAGAGCTTCCTCCAGAATTCATTTGTATTTCCAGGGTAGTAATGGTGAATTTTTGAGTTTTCAGTGATTGGAAGCAGCCAGCTGCAGCACTTGTGCTGTAGGTTCACAGCCACAACTGTTCTAGTGGAGAGATCCTTGGATGAAAGGAAGATGGTTGAGCTAGGACTCAGGGGAGGGTCTGAGGGAAGCTTAGACAGGGTCGGAAGGCTTGCAAAGCCAAATTCACATGTTTGGACTGGATGGAGTGAGCTCAAAATCCAGCCACTGTACCAGGTAGGGCTGCCACTTTCAGCTCCTTACAGTACAAGATCCTCAAGCACATTTGAATTTCAGAAAAGCAATGAGTACCTTTTTTCAGTGTAATTATGTTCTGAGTACTGCACCTATCCCAGTGTTTCAAATTTAATAAGATCTTCTAGAATTCAAATTGAACTTGGTATCCTCTACTTTATTTGGTAACACAAATCCTGGATAGCACATCCCTCTTAGTTGGGATGTTTTATAATGATTATATAGAAAGAATAAGAAGGTCCCTCAGTAGATGGTGGGGAAACTACACAGGTGAACTGTGACCCAGGAGCAGGTGAACAGAGCTACAGAGATGAAGGACATGCTATGGGTAACAGGAGTGACCTGCAGGGAGCTTTAGTCAATTCATTCTTACTCTGCCATTACACAAGTTGTCACTATATTTAGAGCCTTCATCAAATGCCTACTATTTTACACTTAAAATATTCTTTGGTCTTGTTATTAATTATAACGATTTGAAATGTTGGTCAAGGTTGACAATTTATTGACTTTTAAATCTAGCTAATAATGTTCATCTGGACCCCAGTCGTGATTATCTTTTATTTTATTTTTTTAAGAGAGGCTGTTATTTAATAGTAGTGATCTCTCTCTCTCTCTCAGATTTTTCCTTTGTTTTATTCCTTTTTCTTTTTGCCTTCCTTCCTTTTCTCTCTTTTACTTCCTTTATTCTTCGGAAATCCTCCTTCCCTCTCTCCATTCTCCTTTACCTCTTTCTTTTTCTTTTTTAATGTTTATTAATGATTTCACTTACCAAAATTTAAGAAGAATGAAAGAAAAGAATCTTTGCAGATTTATATTCTCCAGGCCTGCTTTTAGCATGTTATCTCCAAATCTTAGCGTTATGAAGGCCTTGAGGGTATAGTGCTTAGCAGTAAGTAATTTTGTGCTCTGTTGTGACTGGTGTCTCACTATGTTTGCCTGGATAACCAGCTGTATTCCTGACTTACATTGCCAGTGTGAAATCTTCAAATAGTAGAGAAAAAATCTAAATCATGGAATTCTGAAAAATTATATATTGTAAAGCGAGTTTTTAAAATTTCATTATTTTCAAAGTTCATATATATATATATACATATATATTCAGAGATTTGTATTATTAATGATAATAGTTTAATTTAAATGAGAATCTATTTCTCTTAGTTGCTTTGTTACTTGCATGATGATTTTTCTAATTTTCATATGTATATAAATGCCATTGTCACATCGAAGTAATACATTATCCCAAAGTTACTTTTTATATAGAAGATATTCAGAATTCTACAAAATCTGTCATTGAGTAGTAACATAGGGTTTTTAATTTATTTAATTGGGAATCAGCTAAGCTGCCTAGAATTTTATTTACTGTACAGGATGATAAATTTAAAACACTTAGCAGGAAAATATTTATTAAAACAAGCTAGAATGTTTTGACAAATTCACAAGTTACTGTAAAGAAAAAATCTTCATAGAGAAAGCTTTCCCCTTTTTTTCCATTTAAAGTTACAATTGTATGTAGTGTACTAAAAACTACACCATTCTATTCATTGGTTAGTAATGCTCTCTGCCAGCAATGATAAACACAGGCTAACCTATGAGTGCATTATTTTTTCTTGGCCATCACCGAAATCTTTCTCTTTTACTGTCCACTACCCCTTTTGGCATAACTCTGTACATCATAGCATCAAATCAGTATGCAGGGCTGGAAGATGATGGGGATAGCTGTGCTAGCCTTTTTCTTTAAAATAATATGAAAATAGTAGTAATCAATAACAACCTCCCCACAGAGTTCTTATATATCAGTGATTCATAACTCACTGATAATTATAAAGGGAATTGCAAAACAAGTATCTTGAAAGGAGGATAAAATACCTTGATAGACTTAGATCAGTATTTTCTCCAATCAAAACCAGAGTTAAATTAACAAGGAAATAATGTACAGTGGATTTTCAGTGACCTATGATGAATGGCTGCCATACTTGTAAATCCTTAGTTGTTTAAATCACTTACATTAACTCTTCAACTGCATTACTCAGTGGGCATTTTGCTGTTACATGCCCTGTGTATAGCAGGGCCTGTATGTGCCTGTGCTAGAGACTTGGTGAGCTTTGTTATTGTTTTTGTATGTAAAGTACTGTTGTTTTTCAGGGGTTATTTGTACACATAGATGTTACTTCTGGGTTATCTACAAACAAAATTAATACATTTCTATTCATCATTTAGAATCTTCATAAACAATTGCAGCAACAAAATAAATGTACAGTGCAGTGAATTATTTGTTTATTTGTTCTTTCATTAAGAAGTAAGTGGCTAAAAAATCTCACTGGGTAAGGCACAAATGGAAAATAGAATTAGGTGATTTTGTCACCATTTTCAGAAAAAATGCATATATATGCACATTGACTAGCACTACTAAAAGGCTCAGGGTGGGGATTCACATGGAAATGCTACTTCATTTCTAATAAGGAGTGTAGATCAGAAATGAGATGATTTTGCATTAGTTTACAAAGCATTCATACTTACACATACATGCTAACTTTTATCTGGATATATCACATTACATGCATGAATGTATCATTAATGGTAAATGGAAAATGGAGATACTAATTGATTTTACTTAATTGCACAGTAAGAAAGAAATCAAACTAAAACTAGGAAACAGGAGCTTAGATTCTTTCTGAAAGCCCCATGTTGGGTTACATAAGTTTTCTTACTGGGCTATAGAAAGAGTTGGGACTCTGCACCTCTTTTTGAAAAGTATGAAGTTTACCTGTACTACATTTCCTAATGTGAGGATCAAAATTCAGGAACAGATAAAGACTTAAAACTTACAAGGTTCCTTTAATTAAGTGAGAAAAGACTAGTACCAGGTTACTTAGAAAAAGGAAAGCATAAAAACTGAAGAGGAAAGACTTGTAGATTCAGACATTTTTACATGACTCATCATTCATATAGGTTTGTTGCTTCGGCAAACTACTAATGAAGCTAAGGTCTATGGCAGGGGCCCTTGCATCCCTGAGAATAATTAAGCCCTGTAGTCACTTGTTAGTGTAATGGAGCTTAAGGTCCTCTGTCTAGTTTCAAAGAATTATACTTCTGTCTAGTGTCAGAATGATTATATTTATGTGCTATAAATTTTCAGTTATGCATGGAGGATTTCATCTTAATTTAGAACGTCATCCTAATAAGTAAGCATTGACCTACTGCCTATGAAATGACCTGTAATTAGGGTAATCAGATATATCCATAATTTAAAGTTAGTGGTATCATCATAGGCAGATGTACTCTCCTCTCATTGTAATGTTCTGAAAACAAATAAGAAACCATGCTACTACTTCTTTCTGTCTTTATCTTCATTTAAAGTAGTTTAGGTAAAGGTCAGTGTAAACAAATGTGATGTAACCCATAAATTAGGTAATGTTGATGTAAACAGATAAACTCTGCAGAAAGACATAAAGAGAAAATAAATTATGCAAGTTCACCTTCTGGAGCATGACTACAAAATTAAGAGACTGGTCTTTGGGGACCCTCCTAAGCATTCCATTAAGGTTTAGGTACAAAAGGCAGCAGCATACCTTGTCCATCTTTTGCCTGACACAGTGAACTGTATATGGTAAATGTTCAAGAACTTTTGTGGATTAAGTGTGTAACTGATGTATGGCATCTTAGTCACAGGATGTCATGGTTTTCCCATACTCTTAGATTAGATATGAACTTCGTAGTTATCTAACCTAAGTACAAAATTCTGATACAGGAATTGCTGTTACATAGTTCTTGATGTTTGGGCCTCTGGCACCTAACTGAGGACCTTAGAAAGGGAGGAATAAATGCTTTCCAGAGCCCAATATAATTACATCAACAACTAGCCAATCTTTGTTTTGTTTAAAAAGGCATTGAAAGTTATTTGACCTGAAATCTGACTCCACCCATGTTTTCTAGTTCTATTTGAAAATACAACCCCCTAGCTATTCATATATCTAAGTCAGTTAAAATTATTTGCTTCCTAGTCATTTCTTTCTGTGTTTATCTCATAAATCAAACTTAAGGGTAAAAGTATCCCCTTAGCTCAAAGAAGTTATCTTTCTTAAGACAGCTTCAGACTACCAAAATAAGGAACGAGATAAAAAAAAAAAAGCCCAAGTTAGAATTTATCATTTTCTGGGACAGGATCACCAGATAGTCTGAACTTGGATAGAGATTTCATTCACAGAATAGTTTTGATTCAAATAGTCTTGAGAAGAAGCATGGCTTGTAGAAATGTAAAAGGCAAAATGTACACATGAACTTTTTAATGTAAAAGTGATAGTGAAGGTTGAAGAATCAAGGAGTATGGTGAGAAAGGACAATTCTGGTAAGGAAGTGTGGCACCTACCAGCAAAGAGCAATTACATAAGGACAGGTCGAACATTCTAAGTTCAGAGCCTAGTAGTGATGTTTATAAGGCTACTCCCAGCAACTTTTGGGAACTTCATCTGCATATCCTATTGTGCTTTATCTAAACTTGGTTTATTTTACTAATGATTCTTTTATGTCTGCTCTAAGAGATTTTCATCTCCTGGTAAATGCCAGGTTCTGCAAGGATCAAATGGTAACTTTACGTTTCAACACTTTTGAATTTGATAAATAACAGACCCGGGAAAACAACTAGCCAACCAACCAAATAAAAACCCACCATACTTTGGTGGGTATACAGAACTTGTCTAATAAAATGTCATCATAAAATTGTATCATTTGCATGTGAAATCAGCACTTCTTTTAGTTTATTATATCTCTTCTATTTGGTTCACTAATTACAACCTCTATTATTTATTACTTTGCCTTATGCTGGGCACTTGCCAGCAGGGAAGTACTATGGAGATGGGGGTTTCCTCTCTTCTCTCACTTTAAGCTTGCATTGCTGAAATGTCACTTGCCCCCTTCAGTTTCCCTACTGTAGTGTTGAGTCAAGGTAAGGGAGCTCAGAAGGAGGAAAGGGGAAGTGTTTCTGCTCTGTTCATACTATTAGGGGATGTATTTAAATCATCGGTGCAGGTAAATATGAAAAGTAGATGCATAATATATGAATAGCTGCTGTGCTCATTCTATAGAGGTTGCCATGGGAACTTTCACCTTCATCTGCTTTGATATAGTGACGTCTGTCTTCTGGTGACCATTACTTTTTCAGTTCCTGGCTTTTGACTGATTTTTACCCATATTTTCCTTCTCAGGGTCCCATCAACCTGCCAAGATGTCTTTGGCGAAATAAAAAATTGCACACTATTTTCCATTTTTTTATAAAGAACTCTTGTAAATCTTTTGTTTTAATAAACTCTAAGGTCACAGGTTGAGACCAGTGTAACTACAACAACAAAGTCTTTGAGATTTGCCACGTGAAATTTGGAATAGAACTCAGCCTATTGTTTGTCCTTCATATGGGCAAGGAAAGCCACATTAAGCTCTCTCAGTCATTCTGATAAAACCCCAGTCTTGATTTAAAAGGATGGAGTATGGAGTGTCCCAAGATTGTTGTATGTTGATACAGTTCAATTTTCCATGCAGAAATCTTCTCATATTATCTTTACCAATCTCCAATAAAGTAAACCTATATCCTCACTGTTGTTGAGATGGTTCAAAAATTGTATCATGTATTGGCCAGGTCATGTGAGGAAACTGTTTATACTTTCTGTTTAGCTTTGGTGGATATACAGAACTTCTCTAATAAAAAATCATCATAAAATTGTACCATTTGCATGTAAAATCAGCACTTCTTTTAGTTTATTATATCTCTTCTATTTGGTGCACTAATTACAATCTCTAGTATTTTATTATCTAAACTAAATCTGTAGCCTTTGACAGCTTAAAAAGTATGCCCATGTTTTTGTTGATTTCATGACTTGGTACATCACCATGGCCATTTTAACTTGAGAAAATGCTATAAAGTTCTCAGAAAAGAACTAAGAAACCATATGAAGTGCAGTCCTAACCTGACCCCATGTTTTGACATAATTGGACAATTTTCTCATTCTGTTACAGGGACTTCTTTCTTAGCAGAGAGCTAAATATCTTCATTTGGTCCATCATTATTGTTACCATTACTTGCTTTGTAGATTCCTCAAGGTACTGAAAACATTTTAAATGTGCTGAACCAATGTCTTTCCTTTCTCCCAAAATGTTCTGATACTTTCTTTACTTATGTTTTGGGTGTTTCATCTTTTTGAGGCCATGGATACTGACATGTTCTTTGCTGAATGTCATGTTATGAATGTTCTGGCTGTCTATTAAAATCTACCTGTGGTATCAAGATAATAAGAGCCAAGTATTAGTTCAAATCTTGGATCCTTGATACCACAGAGCTGCTGTCATTTAAGCTAGGCTGTTATCCTCCATTCTGTCTTGGAGAAAAAAGATTTTTTCAAATATCTTTTAATGAAAGACACAGAAAATGCTAGAAACTGGCCTTTTTTTTTTTTTTACCTGAACTCTTGTTCTTATTGTTTTCTTAAACAATGTGAATAACTCTCATGGTGACTTAGATTACTTTAGTTTTAACTTGGAGCAATGTGTTTAGCCATAGATTTCTTTTGATTTATGTTTCTTGTATTTGATAAACTATATTATTGAAGTGGGAATAGAAAGAGTGGATTGGTATAATTGTTAGGTTCTATATTTAAATCTAGTGTACCATTTACTGGAAAATTGTAAATTTAACTATTACAACTTGAAATTTAGTGCTTTTTTCCAAATGGCTATATATTTTATTGGAGTTGGTAAATTCAGTGCAACAGAAAAGATTCTATAATACTGTAAAATGTGCTGTGTATATGGTTTACATTGAAATATTTACTAAATAATATCACAAATCAAGGAAAATGTCAACCAATATGTTCAGAAGCAGAGCCCAATACAAACAATGTCAATTTTGCCTTTATTAGATGAGGCTTTATTAATGTTAGTACAGAAGAGCAAACTAGACAGTAGCATTTTTCTGACATTATAGTTTTACCATATGTAAGACTTTTGAAATAAGTGCCCTATTTAGGAGACAGAAATTGATACCTTTAGAAAGTAGAGAAAATTGGTTTGTTTGGAGTTGTTTAAAGATTTATAGACAAGTGATTCTCATTACTGCCTATTCTATTTTAAGCATGCAGATTTTGGAATCTTGAAAGCACATGTGAGATTTGCACTTTTGACTTCAGTAGAGAATCAGAGAGACAAGGAAAAGGAGGGTGGAGTAAACTCAAAATAGGAAATTTTGAAAGAAGGAATGAGAAAAGGAAATCTTGGTGTATGTATTATTCCAAGATAATAAGTTCTTAAAAGGCTGACCAAATAGCTCAGTGGATTAAATTGCCTGCAAGTTGGCCCAGGGGCCAGGGGTTCAATCCCCAGGCTTGCCATGTTGGCCCTGCCCATGAGGCAAGCTGGGATGGCAATTGAGACTGGGCATGGTGGTGCACGCCTGTAATCCCAGCACTTAGAAGGATGTAAACAGGAGGATCTCTATGAGTCCGATCTAGTAGTGAGACCCTAAACACTGTACAGACCCTTCCCTAAAACACACACACACACACACACACAAAGTTCTTAAGCAGTCTCCTATTAGGAAGCAATACATTTCGTTAGTTGCATGTTTGATTTGATTGAAAGACCAAAAACAATAAGATCTTAGATATCTTTGTTAGCAAAATTAGTATAGAATTATGTATCATCATGACAGCTACTAGCTGATCTTTAGATAGCTCTTTAAATTTTAAAGAGTTAAAATTAAATAGTTCAATAGCTGAATTTCAGGGATTTAATAGGCACTTGTGATACATGACTCCTGTATTCATTGCACCTTATAAATGCAGAGCATTTTTGTATCATACAAAATTTTATTGGGCAAAAAAAGGGAATTCTTTTTGGTTAGTATGATGGCTCTCTATATTTTTTAAATTTGTAATTGTAGCCGTGACTCATCTACATGGATGACACAGACAAAGGAACTACAGAATAATGTACAGGACTACAAGATAAACCCTGAGAAGACTTCAATGACCACATAGGAAATATAAAGTTCTTGTGTTGGTATATAAGTTTTGATCTACCTAGGTCTTAACCATCCAGCAGAAAAGTATAAAAGTATAAAAAC